>QOCX01000229.1:148417-169580 GCA_005959815.1 Sarcophaga bullata
AACAGCATGCCGGACATTATGAAATGCCAAGACAATCTGATGTTTCTCTTACGTGGATGATTGATCACATGGGATATTCTAGTTATTAATGACGATATTCTAGTCACTAGTATTCTGCAAACTAAGGCAGGAGATTCTCTCGGGCATTCAGCATATAATTGGCATGAGTTTGTGTTTATTTAAAACTGAACTCAACGCTCAGAGTATCTGGACACAGTCTAAGCGGGATTGTTAGCGATGTCTACTAGTCATTGCCTAGCATGGCGGAGAGGGCTTCTAAATTACTACTTTAGCAGGAGAGCTGAGCTATAATGATGTGGAAAACTTCCTCTGTTACTATTCGACCTAGCAGACCGACAAAGGTTTGTGTATAAAAATTATATGAACGGCTAAGCAACTTGGCCCATCAAAGCTCTAAAACTGTTTGAGCGTGCCTCGAAGCCAACCAGATTCGAGCCTCCCTTTCAATTGAGTGCATAATATCCAAATTAACTGAGGCATATCTTGCAATATAATGGAGATTGCAAGCTCCGTACCGGCCCTCACTAGCTCATCAGCAATATCCCAACAATAACCCTATGTCCCGGAGACCATATAAGCATTACCTTAAATGATTCAAAACTTCCCTCTAAGAAATCTTTGGCATTCAAGGACTTAATCGGTGTCTGGCAGTCCGAGTAAATCAAGAGAATTTCAAGGACAACCTTGCCATGCAATAATCATTGCACCGCTCTTCTCTGCTTGGAAAACACAGCAATCCTATAAGAAAGTTTAATATTAGAACCCATTACCTAGACACTTTCACTATCTATAAATTTAGTTTCCTAGACCTTGCGGCATTGGCAAGCTGCTCCTGCTTCCTCTCTTGTGCCCATCGTACGTACCATAACCTAAGACCTAAGAGTGGTTTGTTTTCTTTTCTTCCTTCAGCAAAAAATCCGCCACTTAACAGCAACTATAATGACTTGAAGAAATACGTAAGTCTGGCTCATGATTAAATTGAAAACAGACTAAAGTCCTGCTATATTCGAATATGTTAAAAAAAAATGCCCCCAAAATTTCCTACAGGGTTGTGGTGTCTATTTTATTTGTAATGCCAAGGTAATCGAGGAATACATTGTAGCCAATAATTTCGTAGTCACGCATACACCCACCACCACCTTTGATTTTCTCGCCAAAAGAAATAATGAAAAAAGAAATCTTGCCTCTGACAGTGATTAGAGAGTCTGTAATTAATCAATTCCATCCATGAAGTGAATCCAGAGAAAAATAAATACGAGAAATTTCTTTCAAGATTTAAATTAAATCGGACGTTAGTTACATGCCATGCAAATGGAAAATTATTTTCGATTGAAAGGCAAAAAAAAAATAAAAGGAAAAATTAAGACAAATTATTAAAACATTTCATATATTGAGAGAGAAAGAGGAGAAACGCCGAATATTTTTAATGAACTTGTCATACCTCCTTGGATTCTACTTGGATTCCATTTCTTGAGGGACAACAATTTGATTTAAACTACTCTGAATGGGACAAAATAATGTGAATTCGATAATGTTATCCAACCCCAATGTTTTTAAATAGTTTTTGATATGGTCTTGCAATTTTTCAGCTTTCAGCCTTCATTTGCTGATGCCAATTATTTAAAGAAGTTTTGCGAAACCCCCGCATTATTCTTCTTTTTTTCTTGTTTTTTCGAAAATTAAGTTACCAAAAACGAAAAACTTTTAATTAAAAATTATTTCGTTTATTTAAAACAAAACAAAATAAAACAAAATAGAAAAAATCTTTAATTCCCGCTCTCACTCTCTTTATAAATTATTTTGTGGTTAAACATTTTCTTTTAATTTTCTATTCTATCTCTGGAAAATTCGCTACAAAAAGCATCTGCTTTTTGAGTGGCATATGCGTCGTCGTCCTCACATTTTCCACACTCACTCACACAATTGTTGCAAAGTTTTTAATGAGTAAGTGGCAGCAACAGCCAACAATAATAAAAAAAAGGGCATCAAAAGTTCATACAAAAAATATTATTTTAAACAGAAAACTCATTCCTTTTTTTTCTTTTTGGCGGTTGGTTTTTGGAAGTATTTTTATTTAATTTTCTTTCCCCCTTCTTCTTTCATGGCTTTTTGGAAGAGGAAAATGTCATTTGAATTAAATATGCAACAGCAAATGTAACACACTTTGTAAAAGCAAATAACTTTTCAATTCACATTCCAATGAAATCAAAAAGACGACAAATACGTATCGCGATAAATCTTAAAGAGAAAATTTATTCCCTTAAATTCTTCGTACAGAAAATGTGTTTATTCGCCAAATTTTCTATACAAAATCTGTTTATCCGACATGATTCCTATAGAAAATCTGTTTATCCGATAAGTTTTCTATACAAACTCTGTTTATGTCGGCACAAGTTTTCTATAGAAATCTGTTCATCCCCCAAATTTTCTATAGAAAATCTGTTTATCCGCCAAATTTTCTATATATGTCGGACACAAGTTTTCTATAGAAATCTGTTCATCCCCCAAATTTTCTATAGAAAATCTGTTTATCCGCCAAATTTTCTATAGAAAATCTAGTTATCCGACATGATTTCATACAAAATCTGTTTATCCGACATGATTTCTAAAAAATCTGTTTATCCGACATGATTTCTATAGAAAATCTGTTAATAAGACATGATTTCTATTAGAAAATCCGATTATCCGACAAAATTTCTACAGAAAATCCAATTATCCGACAAAATTTGTATAGAAAATCCGATTATCCGACAAATTTTTTATAGAAAATCTGTTCATCCGACAAGTTTTCTATAGAAAATCTAGTTATCCGACATGTTTTCGGTAGGAACAATCTAGTTATCCGACAAGTTTTCTATAGAAAAAATCTGATTATCCGACAAGCTTTTCTATAGAAAATCTGATTATCCGACAAGTTTTCTACAGAAAAACCAATTATCTGTTTTCTGTAGAAAATCTAGTTATCCGACAAGTTTTCTATAGAAAAAATCTGATTATCCACAAGCTTTTCTATAGAAAATCTGATTATCCGACAAGTTTTCTACAGAAAAACCAATTATCCGACATGATTTCTATAAAAAATCTGTTTATCCGACATGATTTCTATAGAAAATCTGTTAATAAGACATGATTTCTATAGAAAATTCGATTATCCGACAAAATTTCTACAGAAAATCTAATTATCCGACAAAATTTGTATAGAAAATCCGATTATCCGACAAGTTTTCTATAGAAAATCTGATTATCCGACAAGTTTTCTATTGAAGTATGAGTTTAAATTCCTTTTATTTTTCGCTCTCTCTTGTACGCACTATTATCTCTCTCGCATTTTTATTCCTTCCCCCTTAAGTATTAAGGATTTCTTCTGATGGTCTTTGAAAGAATTTCTTTGTTTTCAAATAATGCCATTATTGTTGTTATTGTTCTCCAATAATTGTTATTGTTATTATTGTTCATATAAATATTAATAAAAATTTAGTCGCTTGGAAAAAAAAAATATTTCCAGAATTTTTTTGAATCCTTTGGGGAAACAACTCAAGGAAGCAGCTGCATATCCTTTTCAAGCATCATATGCATACAATAATTTCTTCTTTCTTTCTTTTCACACACACACACACATTATAAAGACGAAGTATTTCTTCTTTATATGAGTGTCAGGATAGCTAAGAAGCAGAGAGTGGGGAAGGATACCCTCTTGAATTATTGTTAATAAAAATTTTTGAAGAATTTTTTTTTCTTTTTTGTGCAAAATGCCATCAATTTTAATATTTTTTCTTCTATTTTTATTGCAAGCTGCAACGGAGGGTGGGTTGGTGGACTGTTGCTCCATTTTTATTTAAAGATTTACAATTTATTGTGGATTTTCTTTATTTTTTTTTAGCACAAATAGATAGAATATAAGACTGTTACGCTGGTTATATTTCAAGTAGGTAACAGCTGCAGTAACATGCAACCAAAAAACGGGATAGAAACGGAAGGACATTTTGAAATTTTTAATTTTGTTGATGCTGCGACATCACCATCACAAACACTCACTCTGTTGCATGTTGTCTGCCATCACTATTATTGTCATTATGTTTCGGATTTGAAATTGAAAATTTCCCTCATCATAAAACTATTATGCACAGACGAGGAGTTCTTTTCAGGTTTTAAAGGAATAGAAATGTTATAGTATTTGTAGAAAACTTACCGGAGAAACAGATTTCCAATAGAAAATTTATCGGATAACTAAATTTTCTATAGAAAACATGATGGATAAACAGATTTTCAATAGAAATCATGTCGAATAACTAGATTTATTACAGAAAACTAGTCGGATAACTAGATTTTTTACTGAAAACGTGTCGGATAACTAGGTTTACTATAGAAAACTTATCGGATAACTAGATTTTCCATAGTAAACTTATCGGATAACTAGATTTTTTATAGAAAACTTATCGGATAACTAGATTTTCTATAGAGAACTTATTGGATAAAAGGACTTTCTATAGAAATCATGTCGGATAAAAAAATTTCTTATAGAAATCATGTCGGATAAACAGATTTTCTATAGAAATCATGTCGGATAGACAGATTTCCTATAGAAATCGTGTCGGATAAACAGATTTTCTACAGAAAGCTTGTCGGATAACTAGATTTTCTACAGAAACCATAGCGGATAACATAGAAAATTTATCGGATAAACACAATTTCCATAAAAGTTTTGTCGAAAAAATCTGTTGACAAATTTATACAAATTAAACTGTTTATTGGCCTTTTCAGTTTCTGGTTGTAATGGCCCATTATTGGCCAAAACGAAAAGAAAATAGAGAAACACGAAAATTCATTTCAATTCAACAATTTTATTAAAAATAAATTTCCACTTGCATTTGAAGTGACAATTTTAATAAATCATATGAATAGAGCATATCTCTAGCCCCTCACTCCATCCCCTTGGACAAAAAAAAAAAAAAAAAAAAAAAAAAAAGAACACGAAAAATTAACGCCCAAAGCTAAGCATGCCATCACTTTGACTGGCTGACTGGGGTGACAGACCGACCAAATGCACACAATATTTTGCATGAATCATAAACAGAAAAACGAATATCATCGCCACACGTTGTTAGACAAAACGGCAGACTGAGATTTTTCGGCCAAATAAAAACAGGCGGTCACACCAAAATCCCATAAATTATGAGATACAAACGAAACGAACAAAAAAAAAAAAGAAGGAGGAGATTCAGTCAAAATAAAAGGTAAAAAAAAAAAACAATAAAAAAAATACATTTTTATTCAGAGTGTCATTTAAATAATTTATTTTTTATTTTTAATTTTTTGTTGTTTATTTTGTTTTATTTCGTTGCTGCTACAAACTGTGAATGATTTGTTTGTGAATTTGTTTTACACAAGTCTAGGGGATTAAATTGTCAAAAAAAAAAAAAAAAAAAAAATTTGTTTTTCTGGGGGATAAAAAATTAAAATTTTAATATTTAATCTTAAGCAAATTTAAATGCCTGAAATTGTTGTTGTTTTAGTATTTATACAACAACAATTTCCCCATTGATTTATTATTAATAGTTTAAATGTTATTGAGAGGAGGCTTAAAATGTTGATTACATTTCAAATGATGATTGAAATTACTATTCGTCATACGCCGCCAGGGACAGAACAAAACAAAAAAAAAAAAAAATTAAAATCAATCATACGTCAACGTGCGAAAAAAAAAAAAAAGGGGGTCAAGTTTTTCCAATTTATTTTTAAACACAATGTAATACGAAGTAAAGANCCAATTTATTTTTAAACACAATGTAATACGAAGTAAAGATTTAGGCAAAATAAAATAAGTCCGATTTGAGGAACCCCACTTGAAAAAGTCGAGTGGAAGAAAGCCTGTTGTGCCACTAAAGCTATTCGAAATGATAAAACACCCTCAGTTAAGGAAATCTGAGCATTAATGCTGAGAAGTAGCCTAATTTTCTTACATCTTAAGCCTAAGACGGATAGCTATGGTACCAATGATTCCAAAACAGGTTTCCTTTCAATCGGGTGTTCTTGAGACCGGATATATACATAGGCGACGAAGCTATCTTTCTAAAAAAAAGTTCTATACAAACCAGACAAAATGGTCTTGTGGGGGAAATGGAACTAGTGAGCTGGATAGCTATGGTATCAATGATTCCAAAACAGTTATTTGCAACCGGAGATATAGGCGACGAAGCTAATTTATTTCTTCAAATAAGTTACAAAAAGTTCTCTACATAAACCGGGCAAAATGGTAGCATTGCATTTTTTTAATCGATGACTTGCATTTTTTTGTCGATGACTTGCATTTTTTTTGGGTCTACAACTTACACTTTTTGGGTCGATAACTTGCATTTCTTTGGCCAATGATACTCAGCTTTTGGTCTATAACTTACATTTCCTAGGTAATGACTTGCATTCTTTAGGTCGTATTTCTGTATTTGACCCGAAGGACGATAGAATCTATAAGTAGCGAGAGAAGCATTGACCAAATTGTATCAGTGTCTGTTGAATTCCAGGGCATAATAGTATTCCAAGAATAAAGTGGCGATATTCCGTTTCCACTCGATTTATAACATGGTTTTTGGTTCCAATCCACCGATCTGTTACTCCTATAGACCTATTAAGAGGTATGTTCGCATCGCTGCGAGGATAAGTTGAGCAGAAGTCCTTAACTATGTGTCGACAGTGGTAGAACTGACTCGCTTTAGGCCTTCATAAACCCAACGTCAGACTGCATTTCTTATGGGACATTGTAATTTAAGTTCACTGACGGCAATTTACGATACATCTCAGCCGGATTTCTCCAGTATATGTGCAGATGTGAAAGGGAATTGGAGACAATAGAGCATCTTCGCTGTAACTCTCCGGCTCCGGTTTTCGCTATCGAGAGCCCAGGCCCTTCTGAGGTTTTGTAACGGAATTGATCTGACTTAAGGGTCGACAGTGGTAGAGAGCTGACCCGTCCTGAGACTTTATAAGCAAAACATTAGACTGGATGAATTTACGACAGACTTTAACCGAATTTCTGCAGAGGTGAGCAGAAGCTGGAGAGAATGGAGTATCTTCTATGTAACTGTCCAACTCTTTTTAATAGGAAGTTGAACACCCTGGGAAAGAGGTTTTCTATGTCGGGAATCGATATTCAGACATAATGGGATTGATTAGGGTCTATGCATACATCCTAGCTACCACCTCTGATTTGAAAGCGATAGAGAACGGGTTGTTTATTACAATGTTGTGTTCACAAAAATTTTCCAAAAAATTAATTTCACCCACCGCTCTCGGCATGAATTACAGTCATGAAAAGCTTACACAACTCCTAGCATAATTTTAATAAAAGATTTCGTTTCACTTCTTAATGTCTTGGCCTGTCGTGGTCCTGTGTAGTTGTCTTGCCTGTGGTATCCTTGAGATTTTCTTTTATTTCCTTTCGACTAAAACTCCCAATTGTTTTTTTGTTGTTGTTGTTGTTGCTTTTACTGTTTTCCTATAATGCCTGATAATAAAGGCTTCTTTTCTTCCTCTTTTTTGTTATTTCTTGGTGGTATTTAATGGCACGAAAAAAAATGCCACGAAAAGCCTCTGACTTTGGCAAACACCAGTGCCGGCAGCCAACAATCATTATAAACCATGTCATATCGTCATAGTGGTTGTTGCCGAACATTTTCATCTTGTATTCTCACATAGAGAGAAAGAGAGAGGGAGAGAAAGAAAGAACGGCATATAATGCCGCGTTTTATGTAGCTTTACGAGTAAGTCAGTCAGTCAGTAGTCAGTGAAGTCCTTGGGGAAATTAGTTTTTGTTCATTTTGAATTTTGCTGTTGTTGCTCCCCTTTCGATGATGATGATTATTTATTATTGTTGTTGTTGTTATTGCTTGTATTTGTGTTTGTGTAAAGGCAACCGCCTTCTATTCATTTCCATGGTATTCCATGGCATTCCTCCATTAAAAGAATTCAATTTTTCGCGTTTAATTTGCCTTGTAGTTGTTATTGTAATTGCTGCCACTGCTGTTGCTATTGTTGTTGTTATATTCTTAGCCTAAGTTTTAAGCGAGAAAAAAATGGAAAAATCATTCGCCCGATGATGTTTATGAAAACGCAACCAGAAGAGCGGCAGAAAGAGAAACAATAGGGGAAAAACACGGAAAAATAATTGAAAATCTGCCTTAATTTTTCATTCAATGCAACACAGCAGCAAGAATCGTCTTTTTTCTGTAAAGCACAGTAGAACATGTGATGAGAGCTACTTCGCCTGAAGGATATAATCAAGCCTGACCCACATCATCGTTGCCCTGATACGCCTACAAAGTGTGCATTCCAGGGTTTACTGCACCAACTGCTTTAATTCTTTTGGAATACGTCACACCATGTGGCCATAAGAGCCAAGAGAGGAATGCTCCTCATCTGTTTAGTGTGCGTGCAAATTGGCTGGCACAATAGCTATTTCGAATTGAAAGAGATCTTTTAAATGCTACGAGGCTTCGGAATAGTTCGGAGTAAATATCGAAATTTTCGGAGTAAATTCGGAAATGAATTCATTAAAAGCACAGACGTAGGCGAACTAAATTTCTTTCAAAACATATTACAGCGCCATAGTTTTGAAAATATTTTGGACTTTCAAAGTTGAGTCAACAGAAATATTCAAGTTTCGGAGTAATTTGACAATAAAAGAACAACACTAGAGGATGGGCCAGGCCAACTACACGGGATAAAATTATGAAAAGAAAAAATTTTTGAAATAATTTGAGGAAGAAAACTGAAGCCTATAAGCCATCATATTGTGAAACGAGCTTGCCCCTTCCTGCTTGCTTTTGTCAATAGGCCCTCTTAAGACTTTGAAGAATTTAAAGAAACATTCTTAATAAATGAAGCCATTATAACTTCCTCCTTCTTTATTATTTTTTTATTAGTTTTGTTTTTAAGGCTACTGCCATTAAAACTTAAACCCCCTCCCCACCATACTTTTTCATCATGTGGTGGCAGTATTTGAAGGCATTCCATTACTGGATGGATGCTCTTAAAAGAAGTTTTATTTTCGTCTTCTTCTTAATGGTGTGTTAAGCAATAGAAATAAGGGCTGAAGAAGAAGAAGAAGAAGACGACGACAAGTTTAGATAACGAGATTGTTATCCATCCAACAGTCAACCGAGCAAGCATGGCTGCTCAAAAATGACTTTTTAAGTGTTTACTTAGCAAATACAACAACAACAAAAGTTTTGTTTATTTATTTTTTACTTAACCCCTCCTGCTCTATCCCTCTCTATCTTCCTTTATCCTTTTACCATTTCGTTTCTAGAAAGGAAGGGGGATTGTGCCCCTTTTTAACTCCTTGAATAACAGGCAACCAGTCGGGCATAAATTAACAAGTTTTTGCAAGTCTTGGGAAACCAAGTTTTGTTGCCTTAACTTAAGGCAGCAGCGAGTCAAGCATTGGAACAATATTTTAGCCTGTAGGCCCTTCTCCTCACCAACCCCTTTCAAACGATTGTAAATAATAACGCATAAAATCAGTAAAGTTTGGTGGCGTTTCCGTCGAAATTTGTCAATTACTTTAAGCGAAGGACAGAAATTCTACAACTTAAATGTGTTGAAGTACTTTTCCTTGGCCAATAGATACCAGCTCTCTACCCACCATTCTACTGTCAGCACTTGGCAGCACTTACAGCTAAACACACACAATTTTTCTTTCGTTTTTGGAATTTTAATAGAATTTTTTTGTTTCACTAAAACTGCTCCCCCCAATATATTCACTAATTAAGTCTAGAAAAATTAAAATTTAATAAAGATACCTTAACTATGACAACCTTAATAAGTGCTTGAGTGGGACAGGGGTATATGGATTTTTTGTCTATGCACACGGTAGTCAAGTAAAGTTGAAAGCAATTACGAGAATTTATTTCCGTAAAACACTTGACCCCGTTTAACAACATCAAGAAAAGCAACAGCAGCAGCAGCTCAAAAACAAGACAAATATGTGAGAAATTTTGTACTCTACAATATGCTTTTATCACAATCGAAACAATTAATCAGGTTTTCTTACAAAATGTATTAAAAATACAATCATTCTTAAATATTTCGGAGTAATTCGGGGAAAAATATCAGATTTCTTGCGTGTTTTGGAAGAAAATGTTATTAAATGCGGAGAAAATATCAAATTTTCGGAGTAATTCGGAGAAAATATCCAAGTTTCGAAGTAATTCGGAGAAAATTTAAAAAGTTTCGAAGTAATTCGGAGAAAATTTAAAAAGTTTCTGAGTGTTTTGGGAGAAAATATTAGATTTTCAGAGTAATTCCAAGAAAATATCAAAGTTTCGAAGTAATGCGCAGCAAATATCAAAACTTCGAAGTAATTCGGAGAAAATTTAAAAGTTTCGGAGTCATATTGAGAAAATTTAAAAACTTTGAAGCTATTGGGTATTGGAATATGTATTCTGAAGTTCGACAGGGCAACACAATTAAGAGACATTACAGAGAAGCAATTGTGCAACACATTCCTCACACTAATTCGTAATCACAGGTTTAAGGAAGGATTTTTGCAGCATATTCATACAATTTTAGTCACACAAAATTGTTTTCAACAAAATTATAGGGTGTCATATGAACCGAACGATGGTTTCATCTTGAAATAGGCCTTCTAAAGATTTTTAAAAAGGTTTTCTTTTTAACGTTTTAACTGCTAAAAAACTAATGAATGACTGAGTGAGTGAGTGAGTAAGTGAATAAGACTGAAAAGAATGAAATATTGCTGAAGCATAAATATTTATGCAATAAAGCAAAAGGATGTCAAAGGTAGCATACTTTCTAGCCTCCCCCCCCCCCCTTTACACACCTTAGCTCTGCGCACTTCACACATTTCCCTTTCACTGAACTGAACTGGGGAATAACACAACTTTTACTTGAATTTTCAACTTCAGTTTGGTAGCATCCATCCATCCATCCATCCATTCATCTAACACCCGCTGTTATTATTAAAATATGAAGTCACTGGGTGTTTAGTCAGGTGCTTTAAAAAGAGATACTTTGGAGGATGGAGCACAACAACACAGCACAACAACAACAACAAAAACAATGAAAGAAAATCTGTTTTAATTAAAATTGAAAAACGTTAACAGTTAAGCAAACAGGAGCACACTGCTAAAAAGCATTTGAATTAAATCAAGTGGAAGGTTTAAGTGGATAAAAGTGATGCTTTTTTTTCTATCATTTTCTTATTTGTTTTTGTTTTTCTAAAGGGAAAACTTTCATTTTTCAACAAAAAAAAAATTTTTTTTTTTTTTAATAAAAGTGTGACTACTTACTGTATTGCTGAGGTCGGGTTCCATATAGGGGCTCTTGTAGCAAAGGTGAACGTCCGTTATTAATTTCTTTAACTAAAATTAGAGAGAAAAAGAAAAAAACAAACCACAAGCCGTTGTTAGTTTAGTTTTCTTTAATAAAAGTATTCTAATTTTACTTGAAAAACTTAGATTTAAAAAAAAAAAGAATTGTTTTTTTATTAAAAAAAATTTTACTTCCCATACCGGGAATCGAACCCGGGCCTTCTGGGTGAAAGCCAGATATCCTAGCCACTAGACCATATGGGATATACCCATCAAACTATATGACAGCCATTAAAAGAACACACACTTTAATTATAAACTAAGATTAAACAACAACAACAACAACAATGAAAAACATGCTAAAAATAACGACTTTTGTGCTTACGAAATACAATACAAGAGAAGTACCACTACGCACACACAGCTACAACGAAGAGGCAGAGAACAAAAACGCAACAGAGATGAAGAGACAAAGAGAGAGAGAGAGAAAGAATTGTGATACGAGTGTAATCAAAACATTTAACATTTTCTAAAATAAAAAAAACAACAACAAATAAAAGAAATAAAAAGAACACTTGTACTCTTGTATTGTTTTGTTGTTCTATTGTTGACTAGTTTTATTTAAAAAAAACACAAGAGAGAGTTAGAGAGGGAAGAGAAACAAGACAAACATGATACAATTAACCCATTGTGTACCAGCATAGAACAAAAAAAAAATCGTAATAGGCCGTCAAGCCTAAAAACAACAGAAATTCTACATGCACTCCTCTAACTCGGTTTTCAGTGCCTCTGATTTTTTGATTTTCTTAGAAAAAAATATTTTCAATGAGTATAATGTACGCAAATAGACTATTAGGCCTAAAAAAAAAAGCAACAGAAATTTGCATCCACTCCTCTAAATCGGTTTTCAGTGTCTCTGATTTTTGAATTTTCTAGAATTGTTTTCCAAATGCTTAAAATGTGGCCCTTAAGGCCACTAAACAAACGAATTTTCTTAATCAGTAGAGTAAATTGGCTTTCAGGACTATAAAGTCCAAGTTTACCTCAGGCGGTTCTACAGCTATGTTAGGCTGTTAACTCTTGAGAGGCGGAACTAAGTTGTATTCTTTTAATTTTCTCGATAGTATAGTGATTAGTACACCCCGTTTGATAACCGTTCATAAGCAGACCCTTTAATGATTTTATAGTCAACATCTGCTTTGAAGCACGCCCTGAGTTTTTTCTATTTATTAAATTTCCACGATAGTATAGTGGTTAGTATACCCGCGACTAGTGACGTCACTTGGTGAGCCACAGTGGCTGACGACGTGTAAATAAGCAGTCACTCATTGGCCCGCAGAAACTAATGCGGCAGTCATTCATTTGTTCAGTTGCATGAACAATGACAACAATGCGATGAGGACAGCAGCTGCTCCTTCGGAAGAGTTAAGTAGTGGAACATTTAATAATTTCATAATAGTTGGAAACACTGAGTGAACCTTATGACTTTTCACTTTCATTTCCTCATATACAGTGATCAGTATACAAACTGGCTGTTAATTATAAAGCAGCCTCGATCATTGTTTGTATCTAATATCTGGCAGCTCTGAGATGAACTGCTAAGTTTGTTGCTTTCGTTTAATGAAATCACTGGGTTGACATCGTGACCTTTTTCTTTTATTTTCATTCCCTTAGTAGTACAGTGATCAGCATATGCAAGCCTGTTAAAACAACAAGAGACTTAACATTCTTATAAGAATCCCCTGGAGTAGTTTGACCATAATGATAGGTATAGTGATTAGGATGCCCTGCCTGGAACTTTAGTAATTCGATTATCGTTTATCTCTAATATTTAGCAGCTTTGAGGTGGACCGTTAAGTTCATGGCTTTCTTGGAACAAATTTTCTTGAAATTAGACCTCTTGTGAAAGCAAATTAAGCGATTATTTAGAGGCCCCAGTCCCCAAAGTGTTAACTTATTTCATTGCTCATAAATTTGTTTTGTTTTCATGTTCAAGTTTTTTTTCTTTATTTTTAATTTATAGCCCCAGTTTATATTGTGCACATTTCCTCCCTCCCTCGTGAGTAAATTAGTTCGTTTAAAATCAGGCATTAATTTTCAAATATTCTTGTTTTTTTTTTTTGATTTTTTTTTTGATTTTTTTTAATACGATTTTAAAATTTATTTCATTTTATTTTTATTGTTTTTTTTGGGGGGGTTTTTAATTTAAACAAATTCTTTAATGACATAATTTTATGGAATTTATTACAACAATAACAATTAGCAGCCGGTTAACAAAATTTATTTCATTCGAGTGTTTTTTTGTATAATAAAACGTCACAATCAAAAAAAAATTTTTTTTTTATTTTAAAAGCGATCATAAATTATAAAAAAAAAAAGTGTTGGCTCTTTTGGGGCAGGTCAGTGTTTAGTTCATTGAACACAACCAGAGTTCGTCCAGTTTAGATTGCATTTCAAAAATTTAAAAACAAAAGTGAAAAATTAATTGGGACGGCGCACTTCCCATCTCTCAAAAATAAAATGCTTTTGAAAATACTTGAAGCTTGCGATGACACACTTATTTGCCTAAGAATTATATGACGGGTGAGTAATAAAATTCGATAAAGAAAATTAAATTGATAATGGGACAAGGGTAAGAGCAGAAAATAAAGAAAAGCACTTGAGAAAAATAAAAAAAAAATTTAATTAAAACAATTGCGTATTAGTACTTGGAAAAGCCGGCAAAATATTCTAATAACCGTTATTTACTTTGGCAAATTTTATATGTTATCGGACTTGCAATGCCAATACAATGCCATAAATCTGTCACTTTTAGCATGTCATGTCAAACTTTTAAGAATTTTTATTGTTGCATTGTGAAAATTGTTGTTAACAGGACTGTGTATAACAATATAGAGACATAAATCTGTCAAACCATATGTTTAAACATAAACAAAACAGGCTAGAATTTGAAAATTACAGATTTTATTGGCTAAAATCGTTTGCTTGATTTATTTTATTGTCTCTCCTCTCTATATTAGAGAATTATTTTTCATGCCTTAATAATTATGGAATTAAAAAATAAAATGAAAATGAAATGACCATTTAAGGTGAATTAAATTATAAACAATTAAAAATAAAAAAATAAAAAAATAAAAAAAAAATCAAATAGAGAATCAGAGAAAAAAGCTTCAAAATATAGGGTTTGCCGTATATGCTTTCCTAACACAAAAAACAGCAGGTTTTCATATGAGCAGCAGACAATAGCTTTAATTGAGTGACACATGGCTGCTTAGACTACAATTTTTTTTCTCTTTTTCGTTAACAAGCTTCTCTGCGAGAGAAATCCATTTATAGTTGAGAACCCCTGAAGTAATTTTGAATTAAATTTTCATTTTATTACACTCGTCATTAAGAAATCTAACCATAATTGTATACAAAAACAATGTTTAATTTAACAACAATTCTCTAAGAGAATGAGAAAAAATAACAAATTTACACAAAAAAAAATTCATACAAAATAACCAAGTCAAGGTCTTTAGGCCATTTTAGGTTAAAATTGTTAAATTGCAGCTAGAAAAACTTGAGCAAAAACAAAACAAAACAAAACTTGTTCAAGTAGAGTTTCTAACACAATAAAAACAACATGAAATATTTCTATAACAACTGGACTCTAAAAACAAAAAGAGGAAAAAAATAGTAAAACAAATAGAAAAGAAGTTAGAAAACCTGTTACAAATTAGAAACACAGCCACTGAAAATTAAAATGAAAACAAATGCTGCAACTGCGGCTCTGTTTTCAAAATTTTAAGAAAAAATTTGCTAAAAATCATGGCAAAAAATAATGCTAAACGATGATAATTTCAACAAACAGAAACAAATTTTTAAAATGTGTTTCATCATTAAAAATAAACAATTTTTAAAAATTTAAAAAAAAAAAATAAAAAATAAAAATAATAAAAAATAAAAAAAAAATATAAAAAAATATAAAAAAATTTAAAATCGTAATTAAAAAAATATTCAAAATTAAAAAAAAAATAAAAAAAATTAAAAAAAACCCAAGCCATAAAAAGCAAATGGGCTTCACTACCAAAGAATTACAGCAACAAGACTACATGGAAAGACCACAAAATGTAGGAAAAAGACAATAACAAAATAACACAGCATATTCTGGAAGTTGACAGACAATGTTGCTTTTGCAATGACACTAAGAGCGAGACGCAGCTTAAATTTTCTACACCAATTGAAATGTGTCGTTTGTCTAACTGAAGGCCTATAGACACTTAAGAGCTTGACAGTACCAAAAAACAAGTGTTTTTCAAAGAGTATTTATAACATGAAAGTGATGGAAACCATTTTTATTAAGTCAGAAAATTATAAAACGTTTAACTGTCGTTTCTAAGCAATTTCAAAAAGAATTTTCCGGTATCATAATATGCTTTTATTTACAACATACCCATAGTGTACCCATAGGACCGGACCTTCATTGAAGGGTAAGATCCTACTTAGGCTATAGGTGGACACCATTGTTATACTACAAGCCAATACATAAATCGTCTTTGCGGAAAATCATATTGACATCAGAATAAATTAATCAAATTAAACCAAAAATTCGCCTCTTTATGGCTGAGGCTCGGCACTGAAACATGAAGTAAAAGATAGTTTCCTTCTACTATTTCAGACACACAGCTCCTGCAGAAGTCTTCTTACCCAGACGAGCTCTGATCAGAATTCAGAGTCCAAGTTGAGTCCCCTTCTTCTACGACCGAAGAACACCCAATTTAATTGAGAATACTTAACTCACAGTACCTACTAGACTACAGCGACTTGAGGGTTAGACATCCCCAACTATTTCTTCGGCAATTTCCTCTCAGAAGATTTCTGGTAAACACTCTGAGAGTAAATAAGAAAATTGCAACGAAAAGTTTCTAAAAAACCTGTCTTTTGGAGTCGATTTCAAACTATGGCTCGTACCACTCATGTAAAAATTAATACACATAATAAATGAGCTGTAAGAAGCTAGGTCGTAATCCTGAATGAAGAGTTGTAATGACCGAATAAGTAAGTAAGAATTACAGTGATTTGAGCTATAAATCAGACTATACATAAATAACTGGCGTTTTACCGGTAGTTCTTGCCTCAAGAAGCACTTGTTTTGGATTTGACAGGAATTCAAGTCCTATAAGAGGAGAACAACTTAACAGTAAAGATAATTGCAACCTGTGCTGCCAGGGCTTAATATCTGTTCTCATTTGTATGAAGTTATTCACTTAGTGGTTTCAAAAATTGCCAGCCTAGCAGGCTATAGCTGTTCTCATTTCAATTAGATTTAACAATCTGTACGGAAACACAATGGATTCATTTGCAGATAAATGGGATAAATATCCGGAAATTGGGCTAATCATTAAGCGGTCAATCAAAGTTGCAAGGTATTTAGAATATATCAAAATATAAGTTCTGGTTCGGACTGCAATTTTCTCACGTAACCTGACCGTTCTCAAAACATTGATTTGAAAAAAAATTAATTAAAAAATTGAGAAAATAATTTCAATGCTTTTAATTTACGAAATCATAAATAGAACATAATTTATTTATGAATAAAATAAAAATACATTTCTATGCTTTTTCTCATAAATTTAAAACTTTAAAATATTAAAAAAAAAAAAATGAATTGTTTTTAAACAAACACTCACCTCTTTAGGTTGACAGAAATCCATTCCAACGATTATATCCACCACACCACTCTCTTACTACTTTTTTTTTTCTCAAACAACCACACTTTAACACACCAATTTAACGATGAGAATGCGTTAAGCCACCATTTATCATTTAGAAATCCACCACTTTTTGAAACTAAATATCCACCACTCTATATTATTCAGTTTTTATTTTTCTTTTTGAACTACAAAAAAAAAGAACCAAAACGTTTGATATTTTAGGTAAAGGAAAGTTGGCCCTCTTTTCATTTGCAAATGAAGTTCAGAGCAAAAGTGGTTCTAATTATTATTGTACCACATTTGTTCAAAGCAATGCAATTGAGCTTCTTCTTAAACTTATTGAACAGATCTCTTTTGACGTTTCTTTAATTAAATTTTTTTAAATTAAATTTCGGATTATAAACCATAGTTCTGATCAACAATCAAACACGATCAACAACCACATTTACAATAATAATGACTACAATAATTAATAAAAAAAAAATTAAAACTATTAAAAAAAAAAACAGGCAACAACCAACTATTTCAATCAATGTAACACTCCAAGCTTTGGTTCGTCCGTTCAAGTCGTTCCGGAAAAAAAAATTGAATTGGATTGAGTGGTCAAATTACTATTTCTACTGAAGTTATTGAAGAAATGATGCCATTAAATTGTTTGCAGAGGTTGTATGGTTATTTGAACAAGCGGTTTGACAAACTGATCATACAAAAATAACTGCTACAAGCATAGAAGGACAAAAAGTAATATATTGCACAAGCAAAAGATCCGTGAGCGGTTTGACAAACATAGAGCTCGCAAAAGTAACTGCTACAAGCAAAAATATAAAAAAAATACACAAAGAGCTTGTCAACTATTCAATTTGATTCACGTTTGGCATACGATTTGTCAAAAATTTGACAAAAAAAGACTATTTTTACGTCTGTAAGAACACAAATTGTTGATTTCACGCTGGGTATACGGTTTGTCAAAAATTCTTCTTACTTTTTCCAAGGAAATAAATTCCACAAATTCCTACTTAATACGTTCGATTAGAGTTAAACATTATTTAACCAGCTGTTTAAGCAGTTTGTGCAAATGGCTTACACAAAAAGTCTAAATGTTTTATGAACAAATTATTTTTTAATTGGTATACGCCAGATAAAGTGGTAGATTAATGCTTTGATCAGTTTTAACTACTAGTGTGTTCAATTTGAACAAAAGTTTTGAACAAATATTTTGTACAAACAAGTAGTATAGAAATAACTTGACAATGGAATGGTTTACGCCATCAATATCAAAATTTGGTAAAACATTGTATACGACTCTCGAAATAAATATAAAAATTTTATTTCTGAAAAAAGCGATAGGAGAAGTTTTAAAACTTTCTAAGGTTTGACAAATGACTTGAGTAGTTTGCATGGTTTGTGCAAATTTAAAAAAAAAAATTAACTTTTTTGACGAAATTTTTCTTGGATCTAAATTTTTTATCAAATTTTGTGTTTACGATCTTAAAAAAAAATGAGTTCTGGGCAAATTTACGTTGAGCAGACTTCTACCAATTAAAAAAGATTGCCAGGGCCTACTTTTGACGAAATTTAAGCGCAGTTTTCTTCTAATGATTAGGGAAGAGCAAAAAAAAATCGGTTCAGTTCATTTGTGGGTTGATGGTGTGATCTCTACCTCGATTAAAGATCATTAGTCGTGCGGATTGTTCTTATTCTTTAACAAAAGATTCAAAAACATTTTTTTTTTCTTTTATTCGATCTGTTCAATAGTCTAAGAAATTGACTAACAGGGGCTATTTTTAAACGATTCCCGTAATACCGAATAGCAACAGTAGTAATAGTACGCGTAAGTAAGTAGTAGGAGTAGTTGTAGTAGAAGTGGTTTATCCTTTCACTGACTGAGGTGTGGGGGTTAGGTGGTGGTTGTAGTTTCTGATGTCCCAAACAAATCACCGTGTTGATCATTGTTTAAAAGGCTGTTGCTGCTGCAAAACACATTGTAGTACGTAGACGTAGATTAAAATAGGCGCTGCAGTCGTTGCTGTTGCGTATGTGGCGTAGAGGCGACGATACGTTTAAGCCTGTACGGTTTGTAGTAGACACACACAAGCAATATGCAGAAAGAGAGAGAGAGAGAGGGAAAGAAAGAGAGAATTTGACATGTTTTTTAATAACCATTGAAAACAAACAGAGAGATTCAGTTTGAGATTGAGATTGAGAGAGAGAGAGTTTGTTTTGTAGAGTTTGTAGGTTGATTTTGTTGTAATGGGTCAAAAATTTAGTTTTATTTAAAAAAAAATTTTTTTTTGTTGGACAGGTTTTTGAATTTTTTTTGAATATATTTTTGAATCGATTAAAAAATTGCAAACCGGTTTACTAATGTTTTTTTTTTTGGTATTTGAGGTGCAAAAAATAATTATTTTTTTTATAATTTTTAAATTTAAAAAAAAAAATCAATATCTTTTTATATATAGAATTAGTTGCATATATTTATAATATATATATAATATATATATTGTTTTGTAGTTGTGATGTGGTTGTTGTTGTAGTTTGTTGGTTTTCATTTCCATATATAATATATATATAGTAATCATATAATATTAATAAGTTTTTATTTTTTTTTTTTTTAGAATTCTAATTCATTTTTTTTTAAAGAATTTTTACAATAAAAATTGAATTGTTTTTTATTCTGAAACTGTAAAACGTAATAGCAGTTCAAATTAATTTTTTTTTTGTAGTATTGGTTTTGTAGTTTTGTAATAAAAAAGTTATTAGTAAAATATTGTTTGAATATTTATCTTGAATTGTTATTTTATTTTATTATTGTGGTTGTAAAACGCTGTAATTGTTGTGGCTCTGTAGTTTGTAGTTGTAGTTTGGTAGTAATAGTAGTAGTAGTATTGCTAAAGCTGTAGCTGTTATATTTATAATATAGTAGTAGTGGTGGTAGTGGAGATTGTTGGTGGCTGTTAAAATGCTAAGTGGTGGTAAATTTTTCTTTAAAAATCTGGCTGTTTTTTTTTTAAAATTTTTTTTTTTCAATAATATTTTGCCCTGGTGTTGCGTTTTGTTTTCTTTGTAAATTTATGAGTTTTTATTTTCATATGCTGCTGTAATAAATATTTTATTCAATTTTAATATTTTTTTTTCTTTCTTTTCTTGGTTATGGTTGGAGAGTGTTTTACTGTGGTTGGTTAATTTCTTTTTTCTTTCTTTCTTGAATTTCTGTCTTTACGTACATTTGTAATCATAAATAATTTGATATATACTTACAAAATGCCTTAAAAACTATATTCAAATATAATTTTTTTTATTATTAAGATATGCTAACATTTAAACGCATGCACAAAAGTAACACACTAACACAGAAAGTAAATACCATAGAAATGTTTCTAAACTACAAAACTACAGGAAATAGGGAATATATAAATAAAATCTAAATATTTAAAATCATACACATAAAATAGTCCAACAGTGAGAAAAAGAAAAAATTTAAAATAAAAAAAAAATTTTTTTTTTTTTTGTCTTTAAAAGTTTTTCGACCACAAAACCTTATCACACTTTTTTTTTTCTTAATTTTCATAGTTAAATGCAGGAAAAATAAAAAAAATTTATAAATGCAACCATGATCATAATACAAGGTACATTAAGTTATATTATGATAAAGAAATATTGCCTAAAACACATCTAATAGTTTCAAACTACAAAATTCAATAGCTAATCATACAAATAAGAAAGAAAAGAATGGTTTACAGTAAAAAAAAAAAAAAGAATCCTAATAAATACTCAAATTATAAAAATTGAAGTAATCTTTCAATAAAAATGCCTTTATTTTGCCTACTGAGTTTTATATCAACGTTTTAAAGACGTTTAAATGAAACTACAAACTACACATTATGCAGTTTATTTAAATTACATTAGAATTGTAAAAAAAAATTCGATTTATGATATTTAATGGAAAAATTAATAAAATATTATAACTTAAGAGCCTTAAGACTTTTAGTGGAAGTACGCTACAAAGCTACATATAAAATATTAAAGAAAAAATTTAATTTTTTTTGTTTGTTTCATTTTTATTTGATGTATGCCAGAGCTTTATAACAGAATTTTAAGCCACTGATTTTGATTGTGATTGTT
>QOCX01000229.1:189022-262103 GCA_005959815.1 Sarcophaga bullata
CTATTTTATATGAATCCCCGGGATTCATATCTTATGCTATTCTATATGATTCCTCAGCATTCATATCTCATGCTATTCTATATGAATCCTCAGGATTGATATCTCATGCTATTCTATATGAATCCTCAGTATTCATATCTCATGCTATTCTATATGAATCCTCAGCATTTATATCTCATGCTATTCTATATGAATCCTCAGGATTATATCTCATGCTATTCTATATGAATCCCCAGCATTCATATCTCATGCTATTCTATATGAATCCCCAGCATTCATATCTCATGCTACTCTATATGAATCCTCAGGATTCATATCTCATGCTACTCTATATGAATCCTCAGGATTAATATCTCATGCTATTTATATGAATCCTCGGGATTCATATCTCATGCTATTCTATATGATTCCTCAGCATATCATATCTCCATGCTATTCTATATGAATCCTAAGGATTGATATCTCATGTTATTCTATATGAATCCTCAGTATTCATATCTCATGCTATTCTATATGAATCCTCAGCATTCATATCTCATGCTATTCTATATGAATCCTCAGGATTCATATCTCATGCTATTTTATATGAATCCTCGGGATTCATATCTCATGCTATTCTATATGAATCCTCAGGCTTCTTATCTCATGCTATTCTATATGAATCCTAAGGATTCATATTTCATGATATTTTATATGAATCCTGGGGATTCATATCTCATGCTATTCTATATGAATCCATAGGATTCATATCTGATGCTATTCTATATGAATCCTCAGGATTCATATCTCATGCCATTCTATACGAACCCTGGGGATTTATATCCAATGCCATTCTATATGATTCCTAGGATTCATATTTCATGCTGTTCTATACCTCAAGCTTTCACCCCTTTCTATTTGTTAGCTCAATAAATTTTACCACCGCACTCGTATATGTTCGGTTTTTTTTTTCTAATTTTCTTTTACGTTCTCTTCTCTCATTTTTATGGTTTCGTTTTGCTTCCGTTTCCTACCTCATCATCATCATTCTTCTTTGAATAGCATCAGCAGACTCAGAATGCTGTGAAAATGACGTTAAACAATATCGACACGACACACTTCACATGGTTAATTCGATTTTTATTGTTTCAGGAAAAAGGAAAAAAAAAGAGAGAAGAAATGGGTACTAAAAGTTACTCAATAAATGTAGAAAAAAAAGAAAGAGAAAAAATAAATGTGGCTTCTAATAGACCAAAATTGGAGCGGAAATTTGCTTTATTCGTAGTTTTTTATTGTAAAAACTCTCTACTCCTCCTCCAGCATTGTGGTATAAAATTTGTTTTACGGTTTAAACTCTAAATACTGGAAGAACAAATTTAAAATTCGTGATTAACACCAAATGGCTCAATAGGATTTGAGACATTATTTACTCAGTAAGACGGTACTGACCACAGAGAGCAATGTTGTGATATTTTAGTTTGTAGTTTTGTAGCCAAAGAAAAATGCTACAAAATTAACAATTTCTTTCAACGTATTATTACTTGAAGACAAAGAAAAACGTAATTTCTATGCTTTTAACATTTTGTAGTTTTGTAGCCAAGCCTATAATGATTTGTAGTTTAGAATTTTGTTAAAAAAAATTAAAAATTATGTCACCTTGACTACAGTGAACTTCTCTTGTCATAATTTATTTTCTCAATATTCTCCAGTTTCATTAACTTTAATGCAGTTCTCGTATGTCCTCCCTTTTCACCCTTTCATTTTGTCTATTATATTGCATTACTGTAGTAATATGCCTTGAAATTTTAGTTTAATTTCCAATTTCTAATGGCTTACGAAATTCAACTGAAAGTCACGTATTCTACAATTACAATACGTAAGAAAGAAGATGGTAACAGCGATGGAGTATTCATTACTGCTGTTGTTTTAACGGTAATACTATTCTTAGCTACCTTTTCTAATGTCTTAAGTGTAAGTGTGCAATATGTTTGTAGTTTAATCTGTAGATTGGTGTTGTAATAAGGTTTTATAGAAGATTTAACCATGAATCCTTTTTCTCTAGAAGTTCTTTCGTTTTCTTAATACAATTTAACAAATTTAATTAGAGAGTAATAATTTAAAGATTAAGGAGATATGGGAATATGGCAGTAAGATAGGGGCAATGCGTGGCCATTTACAAACCAAGAAGGCTTAAAAGCAGTGAAAACTTTCCATCCGAACTTTACGGAAAGATTTCTAATGGTAGAAATGTAAAGAATAACAATAACAAACCAAAAGAACAAGTTCTGGAAGTTGCCAGACTAAAATGCAATGCAGAAAAACAAGGCAAATATAATGGTGAGTAGGTGTGATTGGCGAAATCCATTATTGTTCTCAACGATGAATGTTTATACGTTGCGTTATTTACCGCAACTGATTGATAAGATTGGTTTATTTTCTATCTGTCAACTTCTAGAACCTGACTGGCAACTTCTCGAATTTGACTGTTAAGCTACTAGTCATATTACCAGTGACATATTGACTTAACATAAGAAGACTTCTTAAATCATGTTTAAGTATGCCAAATATGACTTCCTTTCATGGCCTTGTAAACCACTTTTAAGGCTTTCAATACAAACACGGCAGAATATATTGAAAACAAACACAAAACTAATAAACTCAATTGCATATTTGGCCTATAAGTAAGTTTAGGCCATTTTACTAGAATAGACGAACGACGAATAGAGATATTCATTCCAGCACTTAAAGTTGCTGTAACAGTTTTACTATCTTTTTTTTTTATTGTTCTTCAGTTGCCAATTTAGTTTTAAAGCTTCTTTTTTTTAAGGAGTATGATGGTGGCTTGGATTATATCGTACAAAAACCCGCCAGTGGCAGTGTAAGGTGGCAGAAGCAGCAGCAGCAGCCAGCCAGCCAAATAGCAGCAGCCATTGAGAGCAGTTGAAAGTTTTCTCATAAAATTCAAACACGATTTGGTAGAAAATATTTCATTTCGAGAGGCATTTTTTTTTTTGTTGGGGTTTTCTATCGTTTTCGTATATAAAGTTGGATTGCCAGTCAATGGGAAAAAAAATTTGGAATAAAGTGGAGTTAAAAAGGGATAAAAAAAAAGAAAAGTTGGAAAAACATATTTACACTTAAAGGAAAATGGCTGTTAGTGGCAAAAGAAACTTTGGCAATAAAAAAAATATATTTTGAGAATATCAAGCGACAAATCATATGTACGAGGGTGGTACAAAGATTGAAAAAAAATCGTTATCGACATAATCACAAGGACATTGAGCTCAACAATACTTAAGTAATAAGAGGAACTACCTGTCTGTTTGGCTTTTTAATGCAGCTTTCAATCGGAGACGAAGCTATTCTCAGAGAGTCAGAACCAATCTTTCAAATTTGAACGCAAAAAGTTATGAGAAGTTAAATCTGGCGAATAAATTCATTGATTTTTGCCGTGGTAATGGTGAATATAAATGTAAGCTACAAAAGGCTCTGTAAACTATCTCCCGATGACAAGTTAGGCGGACTAATGGCGAATGTGCATAAACCTATCCCAAAACGAAGGAAAGTATGTCCTTCTCTATGGACCATACAGAAACGACAGAGGTTAAAGGATTTCAGCGGCGAATTTGTGCACTGAATTTACTACGAGACTTTAAAGGTAGCTACCCTGAGAAAATGATTATACCCTGCATATTCTAGAAGATGGACGGCTTTCAAACGAATCAGTTTTAGATCATCGGTGAAGATACTCTAATATTGTCTGGTTGGATTTTAGATGAGACTATAGTAGATCTCCAGAGCATAACCTAGGTGCCGGATATATTGACCTGATTGGCCTGACTAAACATACAATTTCCCACATTCCAGCCTGCTCCCATAATGGATGAAATACTCGATTACCAGTAACGAGGCATGGTGTGGTAAGAAAAATCATTTTTTTCCTATGAAACCTACATGCATAATTGGTCATTACAACCCTTCATTTAGGTTTGCGACGTAGTTTCTCACACCAATATACATGAGTGGCGGGATCTACAGTTTTAAAGTCGACTCCGAACGACAGATTTTTGATTTTTGCTGAGAGGAAATCGCCAAGAAATATCTTTTCATATTATCGTTTTGATGCTGACCTAAAACCTACTGCGGGGTAAACTGAGTGAGTAAACTCCCATGAGTGTTTGCCAGAAGGACAGCTGAGACAAAGTAGCAGAAAGAATTTTCTTCATAATTTGTTTACTTTAAGATACCTAAGCTGACTACTATCGGCAAATTAGACAATACACCACCTATTTGACTACGGAGACTTCACACACAACTTGCACTTCGCAACTGACCTGACCCACATAAATTCAATTCTGATAGGTTGACAGCGATGTAATAATTTGCCGGTAAAAGAACACGTAAGCAAACATTCTACTATCAAAAGCTTATATTGATGCTTATAAAATTTCATGCAACGACGACTGACTGACTAAATGCATAAATGGCAGATAGGTTTACTTCCCCTTACCGCCAAAACGTCATTAAAGTTATTAAATTTTTTGTCAATGTCGTAATCATTAAAAAAAGAAATTTTAAAATCAAAAAAATTAGAAAAAAAATCTACATAAACGAGAGAAAAAAAAAATCGAAAATAAATAGAAAAAAAAATCGTCATGTTTTCTGTCATCCAACATGACACTCGAGCTTAAGATCTTTATTTTCTATTTCCAAAGAAAATCTTTAAGAAAATAAAAACAAAATGAAAATTTAGCACAAATAATGAAAAAAAACTGACACATTTTAGACAGGCACACACATGATTGTTTGAAATGGAAATGGAAATTGATGAAAAAAAATTCGTAAGAAAAAAAGAAAAAAAGAAAAAATCATTTTCAATTTTCAAATTTCAAATAGTATTACGACACACCCCTTACATACTTATTTTTTTTTAATTTTCTTGTTTATACAGAAGGCTTTTAAGATACTTTCCTCTTCGAAATTGCCATTCATTCTGACTAGACTTAACTTATGAAATAAATGTGGCACAGTCATAGCCACAGCTAGTGATCTGTCTGTCGGACTATGATGGTTGTTTGTTTATTTGTTTATTTGTTGATTTGCCACCATCACCCCATATTGTGCATCAAATGTCAGCCAAATGTCAAAATATTCTTAGTTTTACTTTGAAGAAAATTATGTTTTTAAAAACTTATTAAAAAGAAAATTTTAAATAAAACAAAAATTTAGAAGTATCCCCCTCCTTCACCCTTCACCTCTTCTCATCTATTGTACTATTTTTAATACCCCCACCATTCTGTCCGAATTAAGAACAAGCATTGCTCCGCTTTCAATATGACTATAATCTCTGACTGGAAACTAGTATGCCGGTCACTTAGTCCATACAAAAATCTAATATGAGCATCATTAATGTTTGTTCCATGGCCTATACCCCCACTCACACCTTAATCGAACCCTAGGAATAGACATCTCAACCAAACGAAGTACGAAAAATATGTATTTAGGCGACTTCCCCTCAGCTGTCCTCCTGGCAAACAAATAAAATCGCCATGAAAAGATTTTCAAAAGTCTATCGTTCGGAAACGACTTTAAACTGTAGCTACTCCTTCTAACCTCATGTATAAAATAAAAACACACAACATGGATGGTGTAGGGAAGAAGCTAGGTTGTAATCAGACTAAAGGGTTATAATGACCAATGACTAAGTTAAGTATGTAAGTAAATACAAACTAGAATAATTTAACGTTTTAAGTTTTGTGACCGTATGATAACCGCCTTTTTTGGTGAAGTTTGTGTGAAGTTAAATTCGAATTTGAATACCCAAGACACAAACCAAAACACAAAGTAATACACTTTTGACATTAATAAGGCACTTACTTACTTCAGACAGTTGCGTTAATTAATTTTAACGTACTTTTGTAATTTTTTTTTTTTGGTACTTTTTTAGTACTTTTTCTGGTTCTTCGTCTGGTACTTTTCTCTAATTTTTTCCAAATTAAAAATTTGTTCGCTACTGGAATTTAGCATAATAAGGGTCAAGTACTTTTTATAATATTTTTTTTGTACTTTTTTGGTTCCTTTATTTTTGGTACTTTTTGTTGTTCTATATTTTCTTTCTTTTAATTTTTGTTACTTTTTTGAGGAGAAGCTTCATGAGTGTTTTTTAAATAGGGACAAAACTAATAGAAAAAAATTTTTTTGGTACTTTTTGTGGTACTATTTCCATTTTTTTTTTAATTTTCCTACAAAACAACATATTTTTGGAAATGAAAACAAATCCATTTTCCATTGATTTATGCCCTGTTTGAGGCCAAATTCATTTCTAATTTTTCTAATTTTTTTTTTATCAAAAAACGATTTTTAATTACTCCTGCTGTTGAGCAATACTCTAACTACTGATTGCCGATTTAATTTTTTTTTATTCGAGTCAGCGGCAAATTAAACAGACAGAAAACATTTAAAATGTATTTAAAAATGAAAAACTAAAGAGAAAAAATATTGTTTTTTAAGCATTAGCAACAGAAACAGCAAAAAAAAACACATTATTTTTCCACTCTAATTGTTCTCTAAAGACTAATACAACAGCCAGCAGGAGAAGAGAGAAGAGATGCGATGCCATGTGAGCAGCGGAAATAAATTTTCAAAAAAAAATGTTTTTAAACGTTTTAATATTAAAAATAATGAAAATTTATATGTTGGCTAAATTAGAGGGGATAGGGGAGGGAGCACACAAAAGGGTGTTAAGGAGGGTGGGATGAGGCGCACAAAAAAATAATAAATTTGGCATTAAATTTTGTTGAACTTTCAACAGCAAGCAAAGAATAAAAAAAGAACCCGAAAAAAAAATGATTTTTTCTTCCTAAGAAACCACGAAAAATACAGAGAAAAAACCAACGAAAAATAAGAAGTTTTTCTTGGTTTTGTTAGCGGTGCAGGGCTGGGCTGGTTGGTGGTGGTGGTGGTGGGTAAATATTGTTTTAAAAAATTCAAAACTAAACCAACAAAAATGTTTTTAAATATTGTTTTTAGCAGCAGAGTTTCCTTATGAAACAAGAAACAAACAAAAAAAATTCTCATAAAAAAGCATGCGTGGTAAAAACTTCTTGTTGTTGTGGCAAGTTTATGATGCCACCAACATCAACAGGCTTTGGCACGATATTTTCCTTTTTATAGCTGCTACATGGTAACGAGTTTTAATGGCAACTAAACATAACAGAAAAGCTATTAAACACGCCCCCTTTAAAGCCCAGTACTTGAAAAAAAGAAAAATTACTTTTTAATCTAGTTTTTCAAAATCGTCGAGAAAACTACGCCTTTTTCTGGTCTTGAATCCACAATTTTTCAGCAGCACAGTCAAACAAATGACACCCAGCGTATAACAATTTTATTGGCAATAACAACAGAAACATTAAAAAAAAAACGAACGTAAAAAATTTACGATTATTTTCTGAATTCCGAGCATAAATATTTTTACAACTTAATTGTTTAGACCCCCAAAAAATATGATCATATTTCAAGTGTTAAGAAACATTCTAAACTCATTAAAATTCTCTTGAAATTATGAAACAACTTTGTTCAACTAAATAGCACATCCTTAATCAAAAAGCTAAAAAAGGAGATTTTCTTCCAAATGATTAGTATTTCAAAATATAAAAAAACCTCCAAACAGCATTTACCAACTAAATAGCACACCCTTGTCATAATGTCTAACATAGTTTTAATGGAAATTTGTATTCAAATTCATCACATTTTTAATACAAATTTCAATTTTTGTTGAAATTGAAAAAAAAAACTCCGAACAGTATTAATCAACTAAATAGCATACTTCTTGAATAACTTTTTGTCATTGTCATAAAGTCTTGATAAACAAATTACCATTGAAATAGATAATACATGAAATTAAGAAAATATTAGCAGCGACTAGAGAACTTTTTGTCATTGTCATAAAGTGACATAATTGTTAATCATGATGTAAATTGTTTTAATAAATAAATAAAACTTAATTTCGATTGAAATAAGTAACACACGATGGAATAAGCTATTACTACGTTAGAAAAACAATTATTACGATCCAGTAAGGTTTTTGTCATTGTCAGCAAGTGACATATTTATCAGTAACTAAACAAAATTGGCATTAAATTATGTAAAACATGCCTTTTATTACAACAGTTTTTTTAAATATATTTAGGATATTAGTATTCGGTTTTTATAATTGTCAGAAAATGACAGTGTTGTCATTTCACATCAAAAATATTGTATTATATACTAGAAAGCGTAATCAGTGTTGTTCGGAAAGTTTTTTTATGAACCACTTTGTGTAATTTAGACTTATTTATGTATGTTTAGCTTTTGTCATTATCATCTAATGACAAACTTGTCATTCCATCTTCTTTTATAATCGTTTAATAAACTTTTAAGTGACTTTATAAGTGACATAAAATTTTAATTGTTCTTTTCTTAATTCAGAGCTGATAGTTTTTTCGCAGATAGTTTTTATTAGGAAAAGTACCTAAAAAAGTGACAAATTGGAACTTTTTTGCTTTAAAACAATCAGGACTTTATTGTTTTCTAAATGCATGGGTTAAAAAGTTTCTTAAACTTCTTGGCTGGTAGTTTTTGTGGCAAAAAAAATTCTATTTTTATTTAAAATTTAAAAAATTCATTACGCCCCTTAATAATCCTGTGTAGTAACCTAGCGGTGGTATTGCAAATCTCTTTTTAGCTACTGTAATTTGTAAGCGAAGCGTTATAAAAAAGTACTTTTTTTTTAGTACGAATTTTGTTATTTTTAATCAAAAAATTTTGAAATGTTTTGTTAGAATCTTTTTTATACCATGCCACAGAGTACAAAAAAAAACGTATATTCAGACTATTCACTTGCAAGTACAAAGCATAGATTATTATGATCACACAGTTATTAGACTATTTGCCTTTGGCTATGATTACTTTGTATAACTGTTTGTACGTCTGCCTGTGTCTGTCTGTCTGTTTGTCTGTCTGTATAGTTTTCATGGTATTGTTGTAAAACTGTTTGTCATTTCATCTCATTTTGCTTTTTGTTGAGATTGCCTGGTTGGTTGGCTGGCTGACTAGCTGACTGGCTGGCTGTCATGACAAGGGCCCATTATTATGTTCACACACTGTAAAATAATGCAGACAGCATTACCACATAATTGACACACAAAGTAGTTTGTTTGTTGTTGTTGTTGTTTTTTTTTCTTCTTATGCCGCATTCAAATCATTATATTTTTTATTTTTATATTAAATTGGTCTATAGTTGCTAGAGATACACTGGATAATTATTATTAATGGTTTGACAAGTTTGAAAAGCGAGACACAATTAAATTTTTCAGACAGAAAACCAACAGACAGACATTTTATGAGTATCTTAAGAAAATTTATAGACTTGTTAGCACACAGAAAAGTATGCAATTTAATGCAAATTTTTTTTTTTTATAAAAAACTTAGCAAATGACAATTATGTCACTATGTGACAGAGACTAGTGATATGCTAAATACATAAATTTATTTGCTGTAACAATAAAAACCCATATTTTAATAATCATTTTAACAATACATAGTAACAATTTGCATAAATAATGACAGATGTCACTTCATGACAGTGACAAAACGTAGTCCAAAGATATATAAAGTGAACAGCATTAATAACAATAAAAAATCCTTGCCTGGTAATACGAATCTCTTATTGTGTAACTACGGGCCGTACACTATCTGTCATTTTGTGTATGTCATTTGCATGACAACTTAAATTTAATTTAATTGTTATAAGTGTTTTTAACGACAGACAGTTGTTAAATGCTTAAATTTAAGGTAAAATTAGAAATATTTTGATGTCATTTTTATGTCACTCGGATGACAAAGTTTTAAGCGTTAGCTAAATGATATTCCAATAGGTTTTAGGGAAGCTTAAACCTAAAGATATAAAAAATTCCATTGTCCTTAAAAATTAATTTTTTATATCATTTTATGTCATTTTCATGGCACTTTGTTCAAAATAATTTAGAATAAAACTTCTGTCGAATAGTAGTTAAAGTGTAACTTTTTGTTGACATAATGACTCTTAGATGCCAATATTTAACCCTGCAAAGCTCTAACGACAGAGAGGTATTAAATGTTGAAGGTTTAAGGAAGAATTATAAATATTTTAATGTCATTTTTTATGTCACTTTGGTGACAAAGTTGTAAACGTTAACCAAAATGATATTTCAATCTAATAAAGCGAGCCTAAATTCTCGAAAAATATAAAAAAAATCCTATTATTCTTAAAAATTTTAAATTTTTTATGTCATTTTTATGTCACTTTCATGACACATAGTCCAAAACAATCTAGAATGAAACTTCTGTCGAATACCAGTTAAAAAAATTAATTTTTTTTGATGTCACTTTCATGACACTTAGTCCAAAATATCCTAGAATGAAACTTCTGCCAAATACCAATTTAAAAAATGAACTTTTTGATGACATAATGACGCTTTGGATGACAATATTTCAAACTAAAAAATAAATTCTTGTATTCTATATAACTTTAAACAATTCTATTGCTGTTTATAATTGTAATATTAAAATAAATTAAATATTATTTGAAAACAAAATTGTAAAGGGGGTTTGTTTACTAGAACCCAAAGAAAATAAATTTCATTTTAACCACATTTTGTTGATAATTTGCATGTACATATGCATGTATGTATGTATGTAAAGGAACCCCTATTGTTATTTGTGTCGTATATTTAATTATTTCAATACTTATTATAGGAAATTCAAATATTGATATCGATTTAGCCGTAATTCCATAGTGTAACGTTAAAATAAAAGCCCACAATAGCAAAATGATGCTGGTTGAAGTTGATACAATTAAACTAGTAGTGTCTGCTGCTATATTGGGGCTGAAACTACAACTGTAGTCATGTGGAAAACTTTCAATTGGTGTCACTAGATGATATTTGCAATTGCTATTAAATACGTACGTATGTATATGAATGTGTAACCAACTAAAAAGCTATTTGGGATTATCAATTTACAATACATCATATGGCGGCAACTAAAGGCTTATTATAATCACAGCATTTAAACCAACTCAATAAAAATAGATACGATTTATATTGTTATTAATACAACAATATATTGGAATTTTACATAAACTGGTTAATAATATTGTAATAAAAACAAGTGTCATAATACAACAACAACAATACAAAGTAGCTTACACACTGTAATTTTTAAAATAAAAGCAAAAAAATATAATTTTCACAGATATTAAGAAAAAATTTTTTGAAAACGACTTTCAAAAATAATGACAAGTGACAAGCTTGTCACTTTGTATAAAAATTACTTATTTTGTCACTTAAAATTTCCTTTTTCATTTAGCATTAAGTTTCCAATTGAATATTTTTGCTGGTTGTCATTTATATTTTGTTGTCATCAAAGTGACAATTTTTGACTAACTCCCTCAGCAAAAGATTTTTAAGCCTTTTTTTCACGAAAATTAAACAAATATTTAAAGGAACTAATAACAAAAAAAAAGCTTACAACTACAATATCAAATTATTAAGAATTTGTCATCCAAATTTTGTTGTCATCAAAGTGACAATTTTTGACTAAAACCCTCAGCATGAGATTTTTAAGTTCATTTTATTTTCATTAAGCAAATATTTAAATTAATTCATATTTAAAAGCTCCTTACAACTACAATCTTGATTTTGTTGTCATTTGTGTGACATTTAACTCATTTGATGCAATTTTATAAATTTTTTAATACATATTCCTTTTAAGCTCAACTGAGCAATGTTTCCAAAGCATTTAAATGTAAATTCTGTTTAAATATTAAAAAATATTGTCTGCCATTTAATAACAATACATTAACAATGTATTGTAGAATGCCAAAAAAAATTGCAGGCAAATATTTGTGTATTCTTATGGAAATTTTACTTTTGTACTTGCAAGCCTACATACATATATTGAAGCATAATCCAACATAGGATTTTGGTAACTTTTCTTTTTTTAAAAAACTTTTCGTGCTGGCAGTTAACAAAATCATAAAATAAAAGAACAAGCTTTGGTAGGTAGAGAGAAAAAAGAGGAATGACAGCATAAAAATCTACCACAAGGATTTCATATTTCTTTTTTACACCAACATTCCAAACAGAGCGAGCAGCGTACAGAGAGCGCGCAAGGAATTATGGTTTTCAGTTTTATTATCTATTATAAATTGTATATAAAAATCCATAAAGAAGCGAACACAGACAAAAATACACACAAAAAAAATGTGGAATTACATGAAATATTCACTTGATTGTGAATTTTTCTGTTGTTTTTTCTTTCTTTTATTTGGCTATGCAAACTACTGTCATGACTACAAAACTGAGTAAAAATGAATAAATAATAGAAAAAGTAAAACAACTCTATTAAATCCACTATGGAGATATGTATGTACACTTTCAGCAACAAACAAAATAAATATTAAAAATGAAAATATGTATGAAAACAATGACAACAACAACAACAACATTTTATATAGACAAAGTAAAAGATTTATTTATTATAAGTTTACATAACACAATAACTATACAGTGGCAATAGAATGTTAAGCCAGATTTTTGTTTGTCATAATATGACAATTTGTCATTTTTGAATTTTCATGTACTCAAAACTCACTACAATATATTACATCACGCTTACCAACAATGTATTTATCGTAAAATAGAGTATTTGTCACAAAATGACATACTCGTCATTGACAAAAAAAAAAAAAACTTCTTTTTTTTTTTTTTTTTTTTTTGTTAATATTTTAGCACATATTGAAACAAATTTGGAGTCTAAACATACATATTTGTACACAATTTTCTTATGTCTGCTTATATATACAAATTTGTCACAAAAATGACATATTGTCTTCGTTAAAAATTCAATTTTCATGAAAATTTCAAAGAATTTAAAAAATTAAATTTTACATCAGTTTTATTGATTTTTTTCTAACATAAATGTAAATGTTTGTCAGAAAGTGACATAATTGTCATTAGCAAAACTAAATTTCAGCTTGGGTCAATCAAAAGTTAATACGAAAGACTCTTATCACCCGCCTACACAAACGCGCCAGTTATTTTGTCATCTTTTTGATGACCTTTTAAGAAAAATTTTTAATGTTTTCTTTCAAGCCTTGTAGAATGACTTCAGACTTCCATTCTGTCATAGTGGCACTAGAACATTGTGCCCTAGATGGACTTGATTTTCTGCGGGGCTACAACTACTCTGAAGCTAAACTAACTGCCGCAACGTCCTCTTCGTTATGAATATTGTTCTTATCGGCTTTAACTTGGGAGATAAAGCAGATGTTGGATCTTATAGCCTAGACTTTGCTTCATTTTCCACAGAAACTGGAACGACTATAGAAGATAAAAGTTAGGTTAGGTCCGTTACCCTCTTTGAAGAGAAAGTTCCCACTGAAGCAATATTCTGCATAAACCAGCTATTGAAGACAGTCGAATTGAACGTGTCCATAAGCTGCCCAGTATTGTAGCAGGCTCATAGCCCAAGTTCGGCCAGATGTCAGTAAATGGAGCATTAACAGAGCACTCTGCTTCAATAGAAGATCAGAGGGGATAATATGGGGTACAGTATACCTAACATTGCCTTAGTTGAAGTGGAAAAGAATGCACATGGGACCAGAGCAGCTGACTACCTGCCATAAATCTGCAGTGACACTTACATTTACATACCGTAACCCAAACGAACACACCGTAAGTAAGTGAGGGCAACTCTTGGCCCCCAAATCTTATCCACGACACTTTTAAAATGGAAAAAAGCCGTCCAATATATTGCAATGATTGATTTGAATTACACACCCTGTATTTGAAATTTACTTTTTGCATAACAAAGTAGACTTTTTGTATGTCACTGTAACGTTGGGATTTGTTGTTGATGTTACTGTTGTTTTTGTTGCTTTTAGCATGTCTGTCTAAAAGGCTTTATGGGAAAATGCAATATAAATCATGGTTTTTTCTCTCTCTTCTGCTGCTGTTTGTCCAGATTTCATTCAACTCATAATTGAGTAATAAAAGGCAACAAAAACAACAACAATAAAGAAAACCGGAAAAAAATACGGTTGTTGCTGTTTGAAATTAAGCACTTAAAAAATTTCCTATGATAGGTGTGTGTGTGTGTGTATGTAAAGACAAGATAGCAGCAGCGAAAGAGAGAGACAGAGAGAGAGAGAGAGAGAGCAAAAAAAAAACTATAGAGAAGATAAATAGAGTATTAAAAAACGGTAAATATTTGTTGTTTATTTTTAGTCCTTTTGAAACTAATACACAAACAACAAACACACACATACATACTCCTATGCTCAAGTTGACACATACACATTGCACTCATGATTTTAAACCACATGCATATGGTAATGCAAGGCTGCAAGAATACATTTCCAATGAATACGAAGAGCGCAAGAGTGAAAATGATTGGGTATGTTGACTGGTGGCGGTAGTGGTGGGGTAGTGTGTTGCTAATGGTAGTGGTGGTCCGTAAAAGTAGAAATGAATGGTTTTTAGTGTGAGCTGCTGCCAAGCAACTGGAAAAAATCAACAAAATGTCAAAAATGTCATGTCGCATGACATATGAAGACATATTACAAATGCCTCTACACATAGATGCATATGTATGTGTGCAAGTGTGTTTATCTACTAAAACATATACAAGAACAACAAAAACAAACGAGACTTTTATAGACACATGCATTGATAGACTATCGTAAAGCAAAAAAAGCGAAAGAGAGAGAGAGAGAGAGAGAGAAGTACCACTCAATAGACCTCTAGCCTAGACATGATGGTCGGATGGTGGGTCAGTCTGTACTGAATGCACCTTTTCAACCTCTCTCACTCTCTCTCCCCTTGCTCTTCCCATTCTACTATGTGCGAATGCACTTTCAATAGAGTGAATAGAGATGGTCAGACACAAAATTTACACACACGATATAATCAGCAGACATGCGGGAGTGATGACGACGTTAGTCTTGCTCTTTGACAGAAAACACTCGTTGGTTGTTGATCAAAACCGCATATATAGTAAGTGATATAAACTATAATAATAACAACAACAACAACAACAACAGTAAATATACATACAAATAGACATCTTATGTCATTCTAATCATGACATTTATTACAAACACAAATACAGATGAACATTAAATAAGGAGAAGAAAGAAATATTGAAAATTTAATAGCAGGAGGCATTTCTATTGACGTTCATTTGATCAAGTATCTTAGGCAAATCGATTACAAATAAAATATACGTGAGAACAACAGCAGAAAAATGCTTTTAGTGTCAATAAAAATATGATAGGGACACGAAAAACGTATGATAGTAACGGCAAATATATTACAGTGACAACAAAAATGAGTGACAGTGACAATATAAGAAAACAGTGACATCAAAAATGACACGCTACAGAAAAACAAGTGACTGTGACATAAAAAGTGACAAAAATATGACAGGGATACGAATTGCAGTGACGGCAAGAATATTACAGTACCAACACATAAACAAAAATGGCGGAGACAGTGACAATATAAAAAACCGTGACAAAAAGTGACATAAAAATGAGTCAAGATGAATGTGACAACTTATTAGTTTGGATCTACATAAGTGCCAATTACGTCATGTTTATGTCATGTTTATTTTTGAAATTTAAAATTTACTACCGTACCTAGAAGTCCACTCATTAAAAACTAACATTAAAACATGCTGTCAAGTCCTGCCATCTTTGTTACAAGTCATGATTCACCATTGCTGGGTTAAGTAATGTCTTGGACTCACTTAGAAACTTTTCGTGGCGAATTTATGTTACTCTCAGAGTTTTTGTCAAAAGATTGCTGAGAGGTAGTGGCCGAAAGAAATATTTTTCCTTGAGATGTCTAAGCTGGGATTTGAACCACGCGCTCTGTTCTAATAAGTTAACACACTACACTTACTAAACTAGGTTCCTTATTCATGATCGAAATGCCATGTTTCATAAGAAAATATTACTCCTGTCATGTCATTTTATTTTTGCATTGTCATATCATGTCGAGATGACATTTTTTTTTTTCAAATAAAATTTTTAAAAATTTAATATTTATGTGTAGGAGCTTTAATCTCATTTTATTAAATCCTTATTTATTAATGCTGCTATGCCATCAACTAACTCTGCATTATTATATTATAATGGTTTTGAACTACAGTGGGGTGGGAAGTGGGGGGGTCGGGTTTATGTATTATTATCATGATTTTTGGTTTTAAAGTATCATCCAACAAAACATACATGAAGTTGAAGGCAAACATTATGGAATTATTATGTGATTAGGACGATACCAAAAAATATAGCAACAAAACTGCTGCTCTGCTAGCTGGCTAGCCCCCCGAAAATGGTTTAGATATGTAATGTAATGTTTGTGAAGGGATAGAGAGGCGTATTGGAAGAGTTTAACGACAAACGATTTTTATACAAGATACGTTAATGCAAATTCAATATTGTGCATAATTTCAATGTATGTAACAAATATTGGCAGTCACGCCAGGCAAGGCTCTCATGCTACTCCCTTTCTCTCCTCTTCTCCTATATTTGAAACACTAAAATAAACCATATAAACCCCCCCATTATTCGTTGATATAGAATAACAAGACCTTAAGCCAAGGCAAACAATACCAAAAAATATGGGAATGCAGTGGAAAGAAAAATCTTTTTTCATATGGAAATTGCTTCGTCCTTTTTCTTCTTCTTTTTTTTTTGGAAATATTCAGTCAACAAGATCCATTCATAATGCCATAGCAATTGCAGCAACGGCAATAGCAATAGCAGCAACAGCAGCTTGCTATTGCTAGAGTATGTCAGTTGGTTTCTAGTTGACTTTGTCTAGTTCCTGGAGGTTTAAAAAAAATTGGATTTTTTGGCATTGTTTCCTGCCTGTTGGCTGACTATGGAAAATTTATAAGAATTTTTAGTTCTTTTTTTTAGGGCTTGAGTTGGCTTGTGATTTTTGCAATTTTTTTTTTGCAATTTTTTTTTTACTCTTTTTTACTGTGCAATAATTTAGCTGTGACGCAGAGTCAGCATAAACGATACTTTTTTTCTTGTTGTTCTTCTTCTACTACCACAGAACTGATAAAACGATAATAAATGGCCGCAATGGTATGTTCTTCAGTAATTATGAAGCGTTTAAAAATAAAACGACAAGAAATCTACTTGCATGCCTGAAAACTCAAGAAAAATTTTAAACTTTACAAATGATAGACTTGAAAAATTCAAAAATTTTATTGGGAATAACAAGGAATTGTTAGCGTTGCCACATAAGTACAGGTATTATACGCTGTTGCAGCCGTTTAGATATCTGTGCCAGCTATCCACAATCTTGGAGCTCATCAAGTTGCAATAAAAGGCATTGATAATCGCCTGGCATTGGAATACAGTGCATTGATAGTCGCCTAACTATCATAATGTCTCGTCAGGGGATATTCCTGATACCCCCTTCCGCCTAGAAACCAGTCCCATTCTATTTGCCCTCAGCTATACAACATCCGTATTGAAGTTGATCACTGTGAAACTGAATAAATTTATGACCACCTGCCTATCGTCAGGGGATATTCCTGAAACCACTTCCGCCTAGAAAAAAGTTCCATTTAATTTGCCTCGATCAGTGAAGATTTTTACGTAGTGTTTTACGCAGTGCACTTCACCATTTTCCCCAAACCTTATTATCCGATATGAATGTCCAGAATTTTCCTGAGAAGTCATATGGTTTGGTTTGTTACTTTACTTCTCCATTTGTATACTCTGATGCTTCCGAATATATTTCGAACTTTAATTACTTCACCTCTTCCACCCATTTTAACGAAGGCACTGACCACACATCGCGACCTTCGTGTATCAGCCTCAATAAGTACCAGCCGTATTTATACAAAAAGTATTTTTTTTTTTATTGATCGCTTTGCGATGCCTTTGAAAATGTCTTTCTAAAATTGGTACTAAATTTTACCCCTTCTTTGACCAGGAGCGATCAAATAAGTACTTAAAAAGAATAAAAAAATTTGTTCTTTTATTGGCCTTGCTACGATGTATTTGAAAATGCCTTTTTAAAATTGGTACTAAATTTCACCCCTGTTTAGAAGTGGTATTAAAGTGGTATTAGCCGTTTTTTGACCAGGAGCAATCAAAACGTACGTAAACGTCCCTTTGAAAATGCCTTTTTAAATTGGTACTAAATTTCTACCCCCTTTTATTCAAGAGCAATCAAGAAAGTACCATGACATAGAACGAAATCGGTACTTAATTGCAGCCTGTTCCATCATTAGAAACTTTGGAAATCCGTATAAAATTAAAACGTTTTGAAAAAGACCATAAACTATAGCTACAAGAGTTTATTATCCATGCCCCACTTAAAAACTTCTACGGAATTGGTCTAAATTTCACCCTTTTTGAACAAAAAAAAAGTACCCAAAAGGAAAATAAAGGAAAGAAATCTAAATGCGGGGTTACAGGCTTTTCCTAAGAAGTTTTGATTTTTTTCTCATAAATTTTAAATATTTTTAAAAACGTGTGGTCACCTTGACAACCCTGTTGTATAACCTTCTGCTGCTGGTAAGCTGGTTATATAACCGACAATTTTTTTTGTTTTTTTTTTTTTTGTTTTTTGTTTTTCTCCCATTTATCTCAATTTGTCGTATTACTGCTATGGATTCCAATTTTTTATACAAGAAAACAGAAAAAAAGAAGGAAAGAAGAAAAAAAGAGATTCCAACTGAAAAAATAGTAAACTGGGGTGCTGCCATGTAGGGATTAAAGTTAACTCTCAAATAAGTCTTAAGAAAATCTCTGTTTTGCAAATATAAGGGCGATGTCGAGAGCATCTATTGACTACTGACTGATTGCCTGACTGCCTGCCTGCCTGCCTACGTGGCATACATGTAGGTCGTCCTCCCTCTATTTAGGACATTTTTGCCTTAATTTTTTTCTTTCTTTTTTTAATACTGCCTCTGGTTTGTTGATAAATGCAAGTCATTACAGCTAAATGAAGGTCTAAAGCAAGTGGGCTGAATAGAAAGAAAAAGTCACACATGCTGGTGGTGTTGGGTGGCGGATGACGAAGGCATTTTGTTTTTACGGCTGATTACTGGGATTAAGTTCAAGTGAGCGGCGATACGTCACTCACGCATACCGATGCTCATAATTCAGGTCAGAATAATAAATTCTGCTCTGAGTTTCTATATCGGAAATCTAAAAAATTTAAAACATTTTAAAAAGGAATGCAGAAAAAGTACACTTTCCTTTGTACTTTAGGTACTTTTCGGCTACTTTTGCCACTTTTGTGTTTAAAAATTTCTTTTCCAAAAGTTCGATAAAGTACCATTTTCAGAGGCATAAAAAGTACTTTATGAACTGGAAAGCAATTCTTTTTTCCAGTGAAAAAAATTTAACTTTTTTAAACCTCCGTTTTTAAGCTATAGTAAAAATAGTACTTTTCTTAAAAGAATTTTTAATAAAAGTACTTTTACTAAAAGTACCTTCTCTAAGAAGTATATAAAAAGTACTATTTAAGAAAACTAAAGTATTTATTTTAAAATAACATAGAATTACTTTTACCAAAAGTGCAATAAGGTACCTTTTTCAAAGCCGCAAAAAAGTACTTTTTTCTATTTTAAAAAGTACTTTTTTCTTATTTTAAAGAAAAAAAGTACTTTTTTCTATTTTAAAAAGAAAAAAAGTATTTTTCAAAATCGTAAAAAGTACTTTTCTTACAAGTAAAAAAAAATTTTTTTTGTTTGTGGGTTCGTAAAAATGCCTATTTAAACCCATACTTCGCAACAAATTGAAAAAAAAAAAATTCTACAAAAATTCTTTTCTAGAAGGCTTTAGCTTTAGCACATTGAGGCATTTGGCACAAAGCTTAGTTGGAAATGTGTCACGCCATCCATAGTCATGTTTGTTAATGTCAACATTGGGCGTAAAAAGCCATGATCAATCCCCTTTCCCTACACCATCATCGTATGTGATTTGATCTGTTAAAACTTAATTTCAATGTAATTAACCAGAGCTGGGGTTAATAATTATTGTGTTTCAAAATAAATTATCATTCAGTCATTGGTATAGAAATTTAAATCTCAGGTTCAAAGTCAAAAGTATTCAATTTCATTTGGCATGAGAGTGAGCTGGTTAGTGTATGTCTGTCTGTTGGTTTGTAATAAAACCGCATTCATTTTCCAATTGCTGTTGTTGTAAACATTTGTTATTTTTCTTCAGTTTAAAACTGATATTCTCCAAGTATTTTGTTCATAAATACACACACACACACACACAACACACATACACGTGATAATGAAATTTAAATGCACTTCAGAAATGTGCAAGAGTTATTTAAGTGGCTTACATATAGAAAACGGGTATTCGATTACATTTGGCATTGACTTTGGCCAAGGTTTTCAAAGTAAAATAAATTCAAAATTCTTGCAAAATCATAAAATTTTATTAACGGAAAACGAATTCGATTTCGATGAACACAAGGTTTTAAACAAAGTCATGACACATGACACCCGCCGTTAAGCATTTCTAATAGCGCTCAATGTATTGTACTGCCCGCAACAATCATTCTCACAGTAATGTGTTAACAAACTTAGTTAACTTAACTGGTCATGGCAACAACCCTTGTATTTTAAAGCCGTGTTCAAAGGGTGAAATTTTTGAGAAACTTTTCATAGGAAATTTATTTCAATTTCACTCAGACTGTTGCCGGAACAAGTTGTCGAAAGAAATATTTTTCCAAATTTCGTTTTTTTTGACATGGCTTAGCTAGGATTTGAACCACTACATGCTCGCATCTAAATAAGCCAATACCCTACCTACTAGATAAGTACGGACTTCGGCACTATCCATTACTGTAGCAGTATTCTGATAGAAGTAATGGCGAATTGGCTTCAGATAATATCGAGTAGGAAAGTTAAAGCAGCCATTAGATACCTAAAGAGTGGTGGACACATCTCGTGTGCACAGTATTTAGACACAGTCGCGTCACCAAGAAGAAAAGTATAATTTAGAGCGTGTTGGCTCTTATATCCTACGGCATTTCAAAGCTTATTTACTCAAATATGGTATTGAGAAACTCTAGTTCACTTATAGGTACGGTAGCGGACTTATCAAAAACAGAATCTCTGCACTTGTCCAGGCACAGAGTGATTGGCCCCATTTTTAGGACTACAGTTGAATGAATTTCGTATCTGTGACGATAGGGTAGAGAGCCTTCAATTGCCGGCTCAAGACAGAGAGTTTAAGAATCCAAATAGGCAACTGTCAAGGGTCAGACAGAGAAGGTGTCTTATTGTCTGGAATAGTCCGGTTAAGATCCATACCGGATCCCTGTCACAAGCAAGTCACCGGTCCTACGTTAGATTTATCCACTCGCAGCCGGTTCTTCTGACATCGCTCAATATTTAGCGCTGATTCAGCTCTTAAAAACTATTTCTAGACGATCTTTGACGTACGATTCTCACACTTACATCTCCGGGAAATTACGTATTAATCCATGCGATCTCAATTGTCATGTCATAATGTGACGAAATTATGTTCGGATGATGACGCTCGTGATAATTATAAGCAGTGAGATAAATCAAGTGTGAAGTACTCGTAGAGCATTATGGAATTCGATTCTTATCAGAGCCCTTTAAGAGTTGGAATTATTTTCCACTTCTTATTGAAAATCTTAAATCGCTTTAATGTCTCACAAAAATAAAAAAAAAACTGTGCTTCAGTTTGTGTCCTTTGACCAGCTTAAAGGACAGACAAAACATTTCCCGTTAGCAGGTTTAATGTCCTTTTTTTCATACTTAAAAAAGCACTTTTTTTTTCTTCCCTAAATTTTCTCGTTAACTGTGACGAAGAAGAAGAAGAGGAAAAGAAATGGCGTAGAAAAGAGAATCCATTTTACATTTTTATGTTTCCGGTATGACAACATTTTGTTGTTACGTGGTGGTGTTGTTGTTGTAATGTTTTATATTTTATTGTTCTGCAAGGCATTCATCTTTGTATTCCTAATGGCTGTGCAGTTTTCTTTTTTTCTGATTCCATAGTTCTTGCCTTACCTTGCCACATGTCTTGCAACACTCTGTTGTTTTGGCCTGAAAAGTAATTCCAGCAAACATTTGAGAGAGCGAGAGAGATGGAGAGAGAGATGGGAGGGGTAGGGGTATTGTTTTGTTTAGAGAAAAATCTAAAGACAATAACTTTGTTAAAACGAAGGCAAAAACAAATTGTTGTTGTTGATGGCAACAGCAACACACATGGTTTTAAAAAGGATTTTGAAAGCAAGAAAAGAAAAAGCCTAGTAATGACTGCCTGGTGGTTACTTTTTAGTTTGAAAACCCTTACAAAAACAATTAAAAGGATGCTAAAATGTCCTTTAGAAAATAGTTAAGCACTTACGAGAAAGAAAAAAAGAAAAAAGCAAAGTTTCAACACAAAACACTACTCCCATCAGCTAGCAGTTGTAAACAGGCTTTAAGGAAGACGACATTTGATGCACAAATGCCAGAATAAGTGCCTGAATACCTGCATGCCTGCCTAACTACACAAGAAGCTAAATAGCTTGCAGGCATAGGCAGCAAAACCTTTAGGTTGTCTTGAAATCATCTTTCCGGTTTAACACTTTGCTTTTGTTTTTCTTTTTTGTGTAAAAAACTTTGAAATCCTGTTTCCTTTTGTTTATCTTTTCCCTTGTACTTCTTAAATTTACTGTTAAATAAACAAACAAACGGGGTTTTTCTACTTACAACTGTGATGGGATAGAAGGGATTTATGATGGTGAATAGTAGAATATGATTTGGACGTGCTGATTCTGGGCGTTTTCTTCTTAAGTCATCGTTTGATTTGTTCAAAAGCGGCTGCTGTTGGCTCTGTTGTTGGGTGGTCTGGAAAGAAAGAAAAAAACAAGAAAAAATTATAAAATTGTTAGTAAGTACACACGCCCTTAGAAAAAGTGGGCGTGGCTTCAAAATCCTTATTTCTTAAACTTTCTTTAAGAAGTAATTGTGGCCATAACGATTCAGGCTTACTTAATATAAAAGGGGGCGTGGCAAAAAAACTACATTTTGCAATACAGGCTTTCAAAAAGCTGTTGCAAATCAAAACTCACCAATTCAAGCGCTATACCTACCAATTTAAGAAGTAATTGTGGCCCTAACGATTCACGCTTGTTTAATATAAAAGTGGGCGTGGCATAAAAAATTACAATTTGCAATACAGGCCACCAAAAAGCTGTTGCAAATCAATTCAATTCACCAATTCAAGCACTATACCTATTATTTTAACAAAAGGTCGCGGCTGCAACAACTCCAACATCCCAGACCACTTACGTAGAGAAACCCAGTATTATCAGAACTATGGATAGGAAAGTTCCAGACCATTTGAACAAGTCTCCCCTTGGATGTCCCTTCAAAATCAAAACATATTCCTAAGAGATGAGGTAAATATCTGGCAACAAGACTACTTGAAAGTGCTCAATTCAACTTGTACAGGAAGTACAGAGGACAGGCCAAGCCACACCAATGGTGTCTGATAAGCCACACACGCATCTGAATGCCTAACTGCTTTAAAATTGCTTTAATCTGAGGACTGGACTGCATGAAAAAGTCTATCCAGCTAGAAGACAACGAATCGGGGAGTAGTAATAGATCGATCGTGTATTTTAACTAAAAAACTAGGGAGGAAGACAATGAGAGCCGACAACCTATCCGTTATAGACCACATCTCAAGAGCAACAGAAGCGCCAGTACTAGCAGCAATTGCATACAATTATGGCTCCCATTTCTCTCAGCAGATTTCTGGCAAGAACTTTGAGCGTTAAATAGAATTGCCAAGAAAAATTTCTCATCGAATCTGTCGTTCGGAGTCGACTTTAATGTGTATTGCCCGCCAACACAGGTGGTGATGGTCGTACTATTTTCTGATGGGTTGTAAAGGCCAATGGTGTTATGTATGCATGTAGAGCAACCCTTGCGTGGACTAACTTCTTCTTCTACCCTAGTTTGGTAGAACTTGGTCAGTAGAGGGTCTCCTACGCGTGCCGCTATGCGTGCTCAAGTGGGTTTTTCGTATCAAAGCTACCACTTCAACCTATGTATGTATGTATGGCGCCCCATTTAGAGCAGCTGCCAACCGTTCTTATGATTCTCATACACAAACAAGGTACTTCGGTTGACAGATATCCGAAGGAATCAAGTTTAGAATGTCCAATACGTGTATAAAGTCTGCTCTCTTGTAGAGAAGCGTAAGCAGAAGCTGTCGCGGCTCGGGCCCAACACCATTATCAGTTGAAGCTTAAAAAGCCAGGAAACCCTGCTGACCGGTCATAACTTAAGGAAGGTTAAAACGAATTTAATGTTGATCCGACATTTTTGTCGATTGAAGAAAATTTGATCGTATTGTGAAGGAGAACTAAATTAGGTTCAGTCTCCGTAAAATTATTGAATTGCTTAACACTGTGTGTTGTGGTAAACTTTGTTGGTTTTTCTCTCCCTTCTGACAGCAAAAGCTAATTTTCTTCACATTTTCTACGTATATTTTTTGTGTGTCTTTGTTACACTGTGTATATTCAATCAGTGTGTGTTTAATTTACTGCATTAGCTGCTGTATTAGCCGCATTAATACAGCCGTAGTTGCAATAGCAGCAGCTGCATTAAAACTTTTTTTTTTTTTTTGATAGTTCGTTCTGCAGTTTTGCACACACACACACACATACAGCTTCTCTTCTACTTCATGTTACTCCACCACTACCGCTACTACGGGTGCTCGCTCTCTCTCTCTACTTCACTGCACTCGACTTGAAAAGCCAATTCGAAGTGCCAAAGTCATGACTTCAAACATTAAAACGTCGACTAATTAAGGTTTTAATTTGCAACTTCAAGCGATGTGTGTGTGTGTGTGTGTTTGGCTGTGGTAAAACCAACAACAGCCTAACGATAGAGTCTGGAAGGGTATATGAGGTGAAATTAACATCGAAAAAGAGCATTACGAACAGCCACTTGACTTCAAACGATGATGAAGGATTTTCTTTTTTAGTTTTCCTAGCTGGCTGGCTGGCAGAGAGAGGAAAATATCTGTAGTGGTAGTACATTAAGGCCCTATTTTTTTTTTAAAGCGTTTTATTGGTACTTTGCAGTGCCACATTCTTTATTTCACAAAAAAAAAATTGTAAATTTTTGATTTATGAATTGCTGAAGGTGGTGGTGGCTGGTGCTGTTCCTTCATATCGACTGACTCTCTTAAAGCCATTAATTAGTTACAAATTTTCTACTGTTTTGAGCTCTTAACCAGAAGTTTTCTTTTCTTTTTTGTTTTCTTTTTTCTTGTCGATTTTTCTCTTTTTGAATCTGCGGTTAATTAGCTGCCTTAGCCACAGCTACAGTCAAATGCCACATTTTTGTTTTTCCCTGCATTTTTTTCGTTTTTTTTTCTCTCTCTCTCTTAAAGGGCGCAATCAAAAGTCGTCGGTCGGTTTGGAAAATAATGATTACAATGATTATTTTAAGTTGATTACAACACAATTCCAAAACAGAAGAAAAACGACAACGAAATAAAAAGTTCGAAACAAATAAATTGCAAAAGTTTTCTTTCTTATCCTTATGCCTTCTGTCTCTCATTTGCCATGAAAGTTTTTGACTTGAAATGCTAGTTTTTTGTTTTTGGTTTTTTTAGTTTTAACGGAATTAAAAGCCAAGTCTTAATCAATTTCAATATGACTTGGTAGCAAATAATTACTAAGGAAAAGAACAGAAAAAAATATTTAAAAAATTCTATTAAATTCCTTAAATATTTTAAATTTCTGAAAAATTCTTATGCAATGAACAAAGTTTTTAACAAAAATCCATACCACAGTCTTTAAATGTTTTAATTTAAAGCAAAAAAAATATTTTCCGACAAAAATGTCCGGGATGATTAATTTTCAATCCTATATGTGAATAATTCTTCCTCTAACCATTAAGACTTTAATTTATTCAAGTTTATATACAAAGATTGAACCAAAAATCCAACAGACAAAAATGTCGGATGATTATTTTCATCCTAAATATGAAAATTCTCCCTCTACCATTTAAAACTTGAATTTATTTTAAATTTTTATACAAAAAAATTGACAACAAACCCAACCGACAAAAAAAATGTCGGATGAATTTTCTTACGAAATAATACAAATTGGTTCACATTACATAAAATTATCCAATAAATTGATAAATATCAACAAAAAAAAGCGGAATACACAAAAAAATTAAACCGCAAATTAGTCCGGAAAAGGTTTTTAATCACCCTATAATGCTTTCACCATGAGTACATGATCACATTATTGATTTCATTTTCAGATATTTTGAACAAAAATACGGAATTTATAAAAAAAATAAACACGACAAAAATGTCGAGAAGTTTTTTACATGCCAAATAGCGGTCAAGCACTTAATTATGAATTTTTTCCAGATATTTAAGCGTATTTTTATGATTTCAGTCCTTAATAAAGCAAATTAAAAGGTTTTGGAATTTTTATGCCATCCCGACAAAAATGTCGGTCAGACATTTTTCTTAATATTTCAATAATTTCCTTTACATTTACATTGAGTTTATTCAATAGCTTATTCATTAAGCTATAAAGCTTTTATTTCTTTTTTTTTTTTTTTCAAATGACAAAAAATTCGTCTAGACATTTTTCTTAGGAGATTTGTAGAACTTCCCGCATATTTTTTATTTGGTTGTCTTAATAGGCTACGTCAATAAAAGCCTATTAAACCTTTCTAAGTTTTAAAGTCCAACCGGCAAAAAAAATGTCTTGTCAGATCATTTTTTCTTAAATATGTAAAATTTTAAGCATATTTATATTTAGTTATACAAAAGGATCCAAATTTAAGCCACTTGTAAAAATGTTAGATCCCAACCGACAAAATGTCAAAAAAAAATAAAACGACAAAAATGTCGAGAAGTTTTTTATCATGCCAAATAGCGGTCAAGCACTTATTATGAATTTATTTCCAGATATTTAAGCGTATTTTTATGAATTTCAGTCCACTTAATAAAGCAAATTAAAGGTTTTTGGAATTTTATGCCATCCGACAAAATGTCGTCAGACATTTTTCTTTAATATTTCAATAATTTCCTTTACATTTACATTGATTTATTCAATAGCTATTCATTAAAGCCTATTAAAGCTTTTATTCTTTTTTTTTTTTTTCAAATGACAAAAATGTCTATAGACATTTTTCTTAGAGATTTGTAGAACTTCCCGCATATTTTTTATTTGGTTGCTTAATAGGTACGCAATAAAGCCTATTAAACCTTTCTAAGTTTTAAAGTCAACCGGCAAAAAATGTCTGTCAGATCATCTTTTTCTTAAATATTGTAAAATTTTAAGCAATATTATATTTAGTTATACAAAAGATCAAATTAAGCCACTTTAAAAATTTAGATCAACCGACAAAAATGTCGTCAGACATTATTTTTTTTAATATTTAAAGAATTTTTCATGTAATTTTAATTTTTTCAATGAAACATGTTAAAACATTTCGATTTTTAGGTCAACCGACGAAAATCTCGGTCAGAAATTTCTTAAAAAACGAACTTTTTCTTCTAAATTTTAATAGTATTTGGGTTAAATATTTAAAATATGACAACAAAAAGAAGGAAAGAGAAAGGGACACACATTATTTTTAATTTTAATATTATGACAACACCTGGTATTACGTTTACCTGCCATTAGTAATTCCATTTGGTCATAGAAAAATAAAAAAAAATGTTTTCATAATTTTTAATGTGAAAAATCATCTTGTATTCTGTGTCTATGTGCGTGTGTATTTTTAAAAGAGAAAGTGTTTTTTATGTACTTTAACGAAGAAATTAAAGAGGCGCATAGAGAGAGAGACGAAAATCTAACGAATTATACAAAGCCGTAGCCGTTATAGACTCCAACACAGCAGCAGCAACAGAAACAGCAACAGCAGCAGTAGTAGCAGCAGCAATTGCGTACAATTATGGCCACTCATATAAAGACAGAAAAATTGAAAATTGTATCGGCATTAGAGCAGCAGCAACAACAATACTTATGATGATTCCCATACACAAAAAGAAGGTACTTCTGCTGCTTCTGTTTCTTTTTTCTTAGACGTCGTCGTCGTATTCGTCTGTTTAATGTTTTCAAATCATTAAAATTATGAAGACAAGTGGTCATTAAAATTAAAATTAAAAGTAAAAAAATTAGACAAAAAAAAAAAAAATACGCGCACGCTTAAGCAACAATTTTGTTTCTGTTTTTCGTAAATTTTCTTATGAAGACTTTGTGAAAATTTGTGAGAAAATCTAATCAAAACCTAAAAAGACGGAGGGCAAAGAAGACAAGAATTGTAAATGAAAACTAAACGTTAATGTTTCTTTTGTAATTGCTGATGCTGTTGTTGTTGTTGTTGTTGTTGTTGTTGTTGTATTTAATTTCTTGACAAATTAAAAACATTTAATTAACTTCCGTTAATAATCAGCTGAAATTATAACAACAATAATGGCAATAATTATAGCATCAGTTCAAGTCCATTGTATTTTTCACTCTTGTTTTTCGGAAGCGGATGTCGGTGCTGACAGGCATTATTGATGTGACGTTGATGTGATGTGACCCCACATTTTTTTTACAACATGAACAAAATAATAACAGATGAGAGATAACTTAGGGGTTTATAAAATTGGTAAGAATAACTGAAGCTGAGGCTAGATCAGCAAGCACACATCAGACATTAAACCTGTGTGACCAAGGTGTTCAGCCAAAGAGACTTTTAGAAATTTTTGGATCAAAAGGTCACTTATTAAGAGCTTCTCACACCACTACTGTTGTGTGTGCGCATAATTTTATTCACAAATGGCCGCCACCTACAGTCTTTGCCACTACTTAAGAGCACTTACTGCCTAAATTGGTCACTCTACCCTCTCTCAGGATTACAACTTAGCTTCTCACATCACCTGCACTGTGTGTGTTTAATTTTATGCATGAGTGTAAGGACCTACAGTTTTACAACTTCAAACGTTAGATTTTTCATGAGCTTTTCGAGTTTTTGCCAGAAGAAGAAATTAGTTTTTCAAATTTCGCTTTTATTAGAGATGTCTGAGCTAGTGTTTGAACCATGGGTTTGCTTCTAAGCTAACACACTACCAGCTTCTCTATGAATAGGGAATATGGGGACGAAAAGTTAAGAGAAAGAGTTCAAAATGGTGTTGGAATCCCTTTTTAAAGCATTTTGTACGACATTGTTTAAAGGTTTACTGCATATGCGTTGTACCCAGGCTCGTTTGCGTTTTAAGTGCAACGCGGGATAGGTTAGAAAACGCTTGCAAGTGGTAGTCTGCGACTACACCCACTCTTTTCATGACTTGGGTACCTATTTGGTGTCCCATATCCTGGACATCATCGTTGTAAGGTCTTGGGGCTGCACAAGAATGTTGACGCCAACGATGGACACCCCATGCTTCACACAAGTATGATCATTAAGAACTTTTTTCATTAAATGGAACACCTTGATGTCTAGTTTCTATAAGGAAGATGAAAAGAAAAACGAGTGTTGGTTCGTCAAACTATGGCTTGTATTAGGCTATTGATGTAATAGTGACCAGATCTACAACGCATTTATGTTTCAATGAAGGCGATTGAACTGAATGGCATTGTTTTTTTTTTTCATTTCCCCAGTTTTATTATTAAGTTTTTATGTTTGACCTTTCCCTTCCCTTCCCTTCTCTTTCTCTTTCTTTTGTTGGCTTAATTATGCGAAAAAAAACACAAAAATTTCTTGCCTTTATGACAGCATCTGTCAATATTTAGTTTAGCAGTTGATGCTGCTCATTAATTACCATTAGCAGGCGAGTGCGAGAGTCATAAAGGTTTAAAAAAAAAAAAAAGAAAAAATGTTTCAATGTTTCTTTCCTAAATGCACTATAATTTTAGAAAAAAAAAAACAAAAAAAAATGAAAAACAAGAGAATAAAAATAAAATTTTCTTAAAACAAAAGTGCCTTCTAATTAAAAAGTTTGTCAGGTTGGTGTTGTTTTTGTTTTTTTTTTGTTTTTTTCTTGCGTTTGAACAGAATAGGAACATGTTCACATCGGAATCTTTAGTTTTTTTTTTTTTTTTGCCTTAGTGCAGCTAATTTTTGTTGTTTGCCGCTGTTAATTAAGAAAGAATTGCTCACATAAAATGACAAGATGACAGACAGCACAGCAGCAGCAAATTTTTGCTAATCTTCTTTGAATATGAATCGAAACAAATGAAATTTTTTTTTCTTCGAACAAGCCATCATCATTGTCAGCGTCATCAGTATAATGAGGAGATGAACTAAAGGGCTGGGCATGACCTATACAGACTAAAATTAAAATCTAAAAATTAGTCCAAGGCCGTGTTCTTTTTTTAAATTATTTCTGTACCTGTCATACACACCAGCGAGAAAATTTAAAGATTTACGCAGAGAGAACAGAACAGAAAAGGAATTTTAATCAGGATTCGTGTGGTTCAAACCTTTTTTGAACCACCCATCAGAGGATAGGTCCTAGTCATGAAATGCTTTGTTTTGGGGGGAATAGTAAGTATGGTTCAGTGTCAGACGTTGCTAAAAATCTTTATTTCAGATGATCTCCTTACTACTTACAAACTGTCTCATTGATGGACTGGTGCATGAAATTCTAGTTTATGGTTCTTCACCCATGTGCAGTAAAAATCGAAGGTATTTACTAAAGACAGTAGGATAGGTAACCAATTCTATTGATACTAGATTACGGCGACATCAATTTTTTTTAATATAAAATCGATCGCTCAAAAATCTGTTAGAAAATAGCGTATCTAAATGGATTTAGGGTCTGTCAGGCTTTAAGCTTAGGTTATATCGCATTGCGGTATAACATTAGAATATCGTCGCTAGGCAACGTTATTTGGTCGAGAAGGAAATGAACGGTCTTGTGCCCGATCGCAAATTTTTACGTAGTACAAGTCTGTCAGAAAGAACCCTACAGTTCTAGGTTTATTGGCCAATAAAACGTACCATGCTGCATTGCAAACTGTCCACAAGTGAAATATTTTTCAAATGTTAATCCAACCAGCCTCCGTTCTTCCTCTCATAAGTTATTTTCCTGGTTCAAAATACACTGCATTGCGTAAATGGGGGCTACTCCCTGCGTGTTGGTCGCAAATGTAAAAAACCAGTGGAACTTTTTTTTTTTGTATTCCAACAGTGATCATTTACTTCTTCACTTGGTACTTTTTGGTATAAATTGGTGTACTTTTTTTTATTACTAAACTCTTCCCCTTTATGTAGAAAGTTTTTAAAAACAAATTTTATTCGAACAAGGATAACTTAATTCTTCAATAGGAACATGAAAAGTTTTTGGTACTTTTGTGGTACCTTTTTCTTGGTACTTAATTTACCCCCCAATTAAAATTTTTAAATTTTTTAAATTTTTCCCCATAAAGAAAACCATTACCTGATATTCCAATAGATAATCGGGTAACCTTCTGGTACTTTATTTTGCTAAAAATGTTTTCCATCAAAAAATCAACATATTTTTGGTACCTCTTGTTTGGTACCAAATTTTTCATAATTTAATTTCATGGTTGTGACACGTCTATCTGTATATCTGTGTGGTACTTAATTTGTCCCTCAATAAAAATTTTTAAATTTCTTTAAATTTCGGGTACCTTTTTGGTACCAATTTTTTCGTTATTTTGTTGCATGGTTTTAACACGTTTTTTTTTGACCGTCTGTCTGCCTATTTACTAAACAATTTCGAATACTGTCTGTAAGAAAAATTAAGGTCTGCTAAACAGTTTTGTTTACTTATCTGATAATTATCGTTGCAACGCCTTCCTTTCTTTTTCCACAATTCTTGCTCATTTTATGATTATTTTTTCTTTTTTAACTTGTATTGTGTGTAATGCTTTTAGAAACAATGAACAATTCAAACAATTAAAATCTAATTGAGTTATTTATTCTGCTGCTTCTTGGCCCATTCTCTCTTACTCTGACATTCTTAGGCAGAGCCAAGCCCTCCTTTAAGAAAGATGTTTTCCATTTTGTCATTAACATCTTAATTAAGTTGGTCGGTCTAGTTGGAGAGACAATTTGTTTAAATTTATCAAGATAAAGTTGAAACATCATAATGAAGATGCGATGAGTAAAACGATAATGAATGACAAATAGAAGCAGTAGCAGCAGTAAGCGGCAGCAGCCAACATCATCATTAGTTTCACTAGAAAATTGAAAATCAAATGGCCACCAATGCTTACACACACCCCCTACACACCCACATCATCTTTGATGTTTATGTTGTTGAGACAATGGCATTATAAGAGCAGAGAGCGTCTTATTTACTATTCACTCATGTGTCTGGGCCAGCCATAAAACGAAAAACATAACAGCTCTACGGACGATATGCAATGCAAGAGGCTTTTCAATGCCACCGTATAAGTTAGCTCCCACGCCACATAATTCAAGAGTGGTGGGGGGTTAGATCAAGATAAAGAGCAGCAGCATTCTGCTGGCAAATCTGGAGGTAATGACCCAACATGAACCCTTTGATTTCATCATAGTTTAACATGTTTGGTTTTAAAAATCTTGTCTAGCTTAGATTAGATTACATATTATGGATTGCCTCCACTTATTAAAGGGCTTACCGTAATATCTTTGCAGCATAAGCTGGCTGATATACTTCAGCTGTATCTCTTTCAAACAACCTGCAGTTCCATCTACACTGTGTGTAAGGTAGTGTAAGGCAACCAATATCACCATAGTGTGACTTGCTTAATTCGCCATTACAACACTTTAGTCAGGACTACAATCTAGTTTCTTACACCAGCCATGTTGCGGGTGATAATTTTATCCATGCGTGGGGGGAGACCTACAGTTTAACGTTGCCTACGGACGATGGTTTTGTGAGAAACTTTTTTACCTTCAGACTGCTGAGAAGAGGTCACCACAGGAAATATTTCGTTGTTAGTTATTTGAGCTGGCTGAGCGGGGATTCGAACCATGGAAGTCTGTCAGGCCTGTAGCTTAGTGTGATAACTTTGGTTTTGATTCGACCATATAGGTTCCACAAAATTCTCTTACAAAAATGCAAAGTTAGGGCCAAAGTCGAATTCAATTCCATCACACACACGTTGAAAAAATCTCCTTTAGGTGCACACAAGTCTTCCCTACTTCTGCTATCTTTATGCAGACCAACATGGATGTACCAAGTATTACCTAGGGTCGCCTGAAATCAAGTGAATCTAATTCTTACTTCTTCTTCTTTGAAATTTTGTTGTTGGTTAAAGGTGACTGGCTTAGTGGATGCCTCTGCTTGAAGAAAGTTAAATCTCATATCGATAGTCCAACTAGGAGCTAGGAGTCTGAAATTGTTTTAAAACTTTATTTTGTCCAGCTTTTGCCAATAACTTGTATCGTAAGTCTTGCCTAAATATGGTGCTTTTATGCCTGTACAACTGTGCTATTTTTCTTGTCTCATCTGTCTTTTGAAGAAGATTTTTAAGTTTACAAGCAATTTCCTTTGAGGGTATTGAGTGAGAAGTGTTGAATGCCTCCTCATTTTTTGTTAGGCACTTGCAACATTTTGTGGCACTTGTTACGTTTTAAAAACAAAACAAAGAGTAGAAAGACAGAGAGAGAGAGAGAGAAAAAGAGAGGAGGGGGTAAGAAACACTTTTTAAAAATATTGTTTTATTGGTTGATTGTTCATCAAGTGGCTGGCTGGTGGTCTCTAGAGGTGTTTAACAGCCAACTATTGTTCAATTATCATATCTTGCAGAGGGACAGACAACAACTTATTATTGTTGCTTTGAAAGAGAATTTTTAAAAACAAATTTTTGTCGTTCTCTAAAGGCTTTGTTTTTAAAATTTTATTTCTTACAGCTTTATTGTGTCTGTCGAAAGGAGGTAGAAAATCTCCTTTTTTGGGGGAAAATAAATTAAATTTCTTTGCTTGGCTATGGTCTTCCGTCTTTCTATTCATTTGTTCTATTCATGTATTCAAGCATTCATTGAGTCTGCAAAACAGAAACGATTTTAATTTCATTTTGTTTCAAAATATTGTATTAAATTGCAAAATTGCCTTAAAAATTTGAAAAGATTTTCTAAAGAAAACAAAAATAAAAAAAAATCTTTTGAAAAGACGCAAATACACACACAGGAATGGCCAACAATAACGATGAGATTTTAATTTAGGCACAGAGAGACAGATAGTTAGGGGAGAAGGATAAGGTTTAGACGCCATAGCCTAATATCAACACATCTATTCATTAGATTTTCATGTAAACACACACAGCACACTGTTTTAGCCAAGAGGACTGGCTGAATTATCTTTTCTTCACTATTTTTTTTGTTTTTTTCTTAGAAAACAAAACCAAAAAAATCTTTGATGCTTTTGCAGCCAGTAGTTGCACATTTTCAATAGAATAAACAGAAGAAGAAGCACAAGAATAATGAATAGAAGAGACAAAGAATTTATTCGACCACAAATAATTCATTTTGAAATTCTTTAAGTGTAAAACAAACATACCAACACACACCCTCCCTCCCCGTTTCTTTAATACAACCATACAAAGGAGAGCAGAGGCACAGCAGACAGACAAACGTCAGACAGACGTCAGATGAGAACGTCATGAAGATGTTTGTAAACAAATTGCATTAAAAAAAAAATTGCCACAGAAATCCCAACAAAAAAAAATTTTTTTTTAATTTCTTTGCATAAAACACAGACAAAACTAACAAAGGGGAGGACAGGACAGGGAGGTACAAAAGGTATGAAAGGGCCTAGAAAAGGTATATTGTTGCAATTTTTCCATCCAATTTATCTGAAACAATTGATTGAAAGAAAGAACAGAAACACTCTGAAGAAACTGTGTTGATCGATAGAGTACTTTGTAGCACTGTAACTGCAATTCAGGCATTATTTTGCTGCACTCAATTGACTTCGCTTAGGCTATGTGTTGAAGTATAAGGCTGTGCTTGACTATCAACCTGCTGGAGGTTTTGTAGACCCATAGAATACATGTTTGACTGTCATTTACACAATAGGAGATTTTATTTGCATCGAGCGGAGGCAACCAGCCTCTTAACTCCTATTAACAGGCGTTTGTCCGCCTGTTAATTCTATGAAAACTTCAGCAGATTGCTTCATTTAATTTGAAATCAAACAGCCATTGATAGCAGAAACACCAACAACTCACAATAAAATTTTAAAGAAGAAGTAGGAATAAGAATTAGATCTGCTGGGCTTTGCTTGATACATCCAAGGTGGTCTGCAGAAAGTTAGCAGAAGTAGGAAAGACTTGTGTGCCGCTGAAGAAGATTGTTTTGAATTCCTGAGTGGTGACAATGATTCCACTTTGGTTAGAACCTTGCTGTTTTCTAACAGAATTTTGGGAAACGATGTGGTCCAAACAAAAACAAAGTTGTCGCATTACAACTGAAGCGATAAGTTACAGGCCTGATAGCCCATAATGACTGATGTGAGAAGCTAGGTTGTAATCCTGACTAAAGTGTGCTAGTAATACGAATTTAAGTAAATGGAAGTGTGCTCATTGCCAAGCGAAACGCTTGAACACATGTGTATATGAGCGCTGAGAACAAAGCAGCTATTCTTGTCGTTCACTCATGTTAACATGACTCTCTTTTAGTAAGAGATTACAGGAATGAATAGAATACTTTCAACCTTTTCATCATGTCTTGGATGAATGAACGGCCGGTCGCATGACTTGTATATACCGGATCAGACGCGAGTTAATACTGTTCAGCTTATGGGGTATCACTTATGGCGTCAACTTGAAGAGGTATTCTCGACTATTACTTGGAAAAGGTGAATTGCATTGAAGTTTTCTATTCCTTTATGGATGAATTTACTCTCGCCTTGAAATGCCCAGCATTTGTTATCATTTCCTAAATTCCTTTCTGAAAATCTCATTAGAAAATTCCTCAAATGATTTATTTTTTCTAAAAATACAAAGTTTTTCTCAACATTTTTCTTCAATATCCGTCGGCTATTTAAAATGTTTTCATAGGAGCAACTATGAGATTTTAATTAAAACGTAGTCTTTTTTTTCTTCTTTTTCTTAATTTTTACCAAAGGAATACAAAATAAAAAAGAAATTTAGAAATTGAAAATATTCTAATTTCTCTCCCTTTCTTTCCCTCCTCTCGCTGTCTCAGTCTCTATGTCTGTATGTCTATGTCTATCTCAAGTGAATTAAAATTCTGCATGTTCAATTAATTAATTTTGCTGTTCTTCAAATACTACGTACGTTTTTTAGTTCTTTAAACGTTTTCTGTTCGTTACGACTGTTTACAAATTGAATTAAAAATAATAACAACAAGAACAACATTGACAACAACAACAACAACTGAAAATAAAATACTCTAAGGCACCCAACAGCAGACATTCGATAAAGAAAAAAAAAAAAAAAGCGAAACGAAACGAAAAACGAAAAAAGTTATTGAAATTCTTCATCAAAAAAGAATTCAAATAGCAAAATCCACTTGATATCGCATTAATTTTTGCACAATCACACAAACACAAATGCTTTCCTTAACATAACCAACAAACAGACAACGACAACCAAACATTATTAGAAGATTAAAATTGAATTTAAAAGAATTAAAAAAAAATTAAATTAAATTTTAATTTCAAATTTGTATTACAAAATGGAAAAAACTAGACACACACACACATACACACATACACAAAAAACAGAACAGAATTTTTAATTTACGCCAATCAAAATTTTTCAAATACTTTTTTTCCTCCTATCCTCTCCATAATACCTATCCCATACACATTACCTTGCTCAGTACGCACGCAATACGAGAATATACTTTACATACGTGAATTTGCGTAGAAGAAAAACGTTTTTGCCATAAATTATGGGGTGAACAGCTAAAACGCTTACCGCTGTCATAAGTGATCAGTGGAGGAAAAGAAACACACACACAAGCAAATTTCAAACAAAACAAAAACAGCAACAACAAATTTATAGCCTATAAAGATCTAAAAAAAAATATTTATAAGAGAGGGAAAGATGAGAGAGAAGGCAACAAAGTCAAGATAAATCCATTGGCGGGGAAGGGGCAGCAAGTTAATAGATTATAATTACAGTGGGCTAGGAACAGAAAAATTTACAAATACCTACGAAAAGTACAGTACATAGACTATATTTGAAGCTGAAAAAATCAATTTATAAATTTAGTTTATTTAAAAAAGTAGTACTGAAAAATTCAGTACTAAAAGTTTAGTACTAAAAATTTAGTACTAAAAATTTAGTACTAAAAATTTAGTACTAAAAATTTAGTACTACAGATGCAGTACTAAACATGTGGTAATAAAAATTTAGTACAAAAACTTAGTACTAAAATTTTATTACTAAATTTTATTACTAATTTATTACCAAAATTTTATTACTAAATTTTTAGTACTAAATGTAAAAAGTAAAAAATTACTTAAATTAGTACCAAAACTTAGCACTAACTTTTAGTGCTAATAAAAGTACTAAAAATGTTTGCAATAAAATATTGGTACTAAATGGTTGTGTACGAAAAAAAGTTTAAAAAACCATATTGTACTAAAAAGTTAATTCCAAACATTTTGTGGTAAAAAAAAATTGGTACTAAAAACTGTTCTCCCATATAAATACTAAATATAAATTGCTTTTAATTGCGTAATGATTTATTTGTTGTTTTTTTTTCTAATTTTTAATTTTTCTTTATTTGACTTTTCTAATTTTTTTTGATTTCCTTTTCGATTGTTTCTGTTAAATTTTTTTTATTATTTTATATTTTTATTTTTTTTTTTTATATTTTTATGTTTATTTGAATTTTTTTTTATATTTTTATTTGATTTTTTTTCAAAATTTCATCAATTTCATTCCACTGTACCATCTATTCCTACGAAATATCAACAAAAATCTCTCAAAAAAAAATATCAAACATAACCTGACATAACAACAACAACAGCAACAACAACAACAATAAATAAAAATAAGAAAATTATGAAAATTAAATTCGATGTGGCAGAAAACATAACGACAGTCTCTAAAAGACAAACATTCGCTTCAATATATGGGTGGGCCACCAGCACAATAACAAACATTCCCACTAGAAATTGTGACGCTTACAAGAGTAAGTAGTTTCCATTGCCGGAATTGTTTTGTCAACGGAAATAATTTGCTAAAAATTAATATAATGTTGGAAAACTCTGGATCGATAATCCATTTAGAATTTTAATGTAAAAATTTGTTTTTTTTTTCTTTGTTTCATTTTGTTATTAAATTTGCTCAATTTGTTTATTTACATTAGAAAATAGTAATAATAGCAACAATAATAACAAACAACAACAAATTAAAAATGAATTTCAATACACGTGTTGGTTGGTATTTATTGCAATGAAATGGCCAAACATTTAAAATATATTGTTCGATAAGGAGAAAGCGAAAGAGAGGAGAAAAGAGTGAATTAATATCGGGTTATGCATACATTGGTTTCAAAACAACTGAGAAACTTTTCATGACAATTTTTTGTATTTACTCTCAGAGTTTTTTTGGCAGAAATCAGTTGACATTTGGTTTTTGTTGGAAATTTCTGATCTGGGTTTTGAACTGTGATTTCGAATGGACCAATGTAGGTCCATGCTTCCACGCCTTAGAGGAGCCTATTGAGAACACAGTAGCACCTTATGGGCAAAAGTAGTCCTAGGCGTTTGATCTCCGAACTGACATTAATTATGTTGATGACAACAGAGCCAAGACAAACAAATTCACAAAGGCACGACATTGAAAGTATAACCCTGCCCCTACTTGTCGACAATACATATTTCGTTTCGCCCTCATTTACTGTCAGAGCCATCTTAATAGCTTTTTTTTATATTTTAATTTGCATTTAAATTTTATGAATTCTTCATTTAATTAAAACACCTTTTCTCAATCCTTCCTTACAATATATTCGATGCTTATGAAAGTTGATTTTTTTTTATTCGCTGAAAATAGTTTCTGGTATTTTTTAGTACATAGTCTTGGGTTGATTCTCTTCTATTGTCGAATAGTTTGGATCAAGACAAATATAAAAAAAGTTGTTATTGTTGCTGTTCTTGTAGTTGATGCGGTTTATTGTGATTTTGGCCACAAGACGCAGCACGGTCGAGAGAAAACCCAACGAAAACTCTTGACAAGAAAAGCCTCAGCAAAAGAAGAAAAAAAGATATTAAAATGGATGAGTTTTTCATTCTCACCCCACCCCATCACCACTACCACCACCACCTATCCCTTCTTCTTCGTAGTTCTATACATTTCAGTCGATTTAAATGGATTTTTTTCTCCTTTCGTTCTTTATTTACTTCGAATTCTATTGTCTGACTATCGCCAGCACAATCACTGGCATGTTGTTGTTGCCGGCATTTGTATTGTAATTTATTTTTATTTTTATCTGAAAATGATTTTCACTCAACTCAACTCACCGACCGACATCATCATGTTGTCATGTTGGAAAATGTCATTTAAATTGAAAATTCACAACAACAACAGCAGCAGCAGCAGTAAACTACAGCGGCAATAGTATTCCGCGAAAACACGATGAAAAACGCGTACACAGTTAAGCAAGCGACACTTTAAAATGCAATTACACGGTTAATTGGAATGAATGGAAATTCTCTGGTGAAATCCTCCAATTTTAAGAGCGTTTAAAAATTAGTTTTAAAAGAAAAACCCTAAAATGGTACTAAAATTTAAGCCAAATTGAGATTTTAAGCTTTTTTATTCAAAACAAACAAATTTTAAGGCTTTTTGATACTTCTTACCACCGTTCTTTAGCTAGCAGAGGTCGATTTTGGTGATGGAATATCATTAGGAACATAACTTACCTAAAAAGAGATAAAAAGAGAAAAAAAAATTATAAATACAAGGACTAAATAATAACCAAAAAGTTAAATGAAAAATTTCTATCAATAGAAATATTTTCGATGAAATATTTTCGATAGACATATTTTAGATTTTCTATGGAAAATTTTTTCGATAACAATAATTTTCAACAGAAAATCTTTCGATAATAAAAAATGTTCTACATATATCTTTTCGATAACAACAATTTTCTATAGAAAATCTTTCGATAACAACAATTTTCTATAGAAAATCTTTCGATAACAACAATTTTCTATAGAAAATCTTTCGATAACAGCAATTTTCAATAGAAAATCTTTCGATAACAGCAATTTTCAATAGAAAATCTTTCGATAACAGTAGTTTTCTACAGAAAATCTTTCGATAACAAAAATTTTCTGTAGAAAATCTTTCGATAACAAAAATTTTCTGTAGGAAATCTTTTCGATAACAAAAAATTTTCCTGTAGAAATATCTTTCGATAACAAAGAAATTTTCCTGTAGAAAACTTTCGATAACAAAAATTTTCTGTAGAAAATTTTCGATACAAAAATTTTCTGTAGAAAATTTTTCGATAACAAAATTTTCTGTAGAAAGATTTTTCATAACAGCTATTTTCAATAGAAAATCTTTCGATAACAGTAGTTTTCTACAGAAAATATTTCGATAACAAAAATTTTCTGTAGAAAATTTTTCGATAACAAAAATTTTCTGTAGAAAATCTTTCGATAACAAAAATTTTCTGTAGAAAATCTTTCGATAACAAAAATTTTCTGTAGAAAATCTTTCGATAATACATACATACATAATTGGCCATAACAACCCTTCAGTCAGGATTCTCACACCACTTATGTTGTGCGTGTTAATTTTATACATGAGTGGCGGGATCGCTACGTTTAAAGTCGATCCGAACACAGATTTTTGAGAATTTTCATGGCAATTTTATTTATCTCAGAGTTTTTGCCAGAAATCTGCTGAGAGGAAGTCGCCGAAGAAATATTTTTTTCATATTTCGTTTTTGATGCTGACCGGGGATCGAACCCTGGCCTTTCGTCTAATAAGCCAACACACTACCTACTAGACTACGGCGACACGCTGTCCAATTTTTAATATGAAAACTATACCGTTGCAGTATGTCATATTTTCATAAGATTTTGGTTTTTAAATACTTATAGGGGGATTACACATTTGCCATTTTTAATGACACAATTTCTAATTTCAGTTTCAAATTTCTTTTCCGTTTTTTTTTTTTGTTATGTTCTCCTGACACTTTGTCACTTTTTTGTCAAAAAATTGTTCGTTTATATTCTTAATTTTGATTATGGTTTTAAATGGCTGTTCGTGGCTATTAATTTGGTGATACGTTGGCAGTTTTTAATAAGAAAACTCAGTCACGTATGTCAGTTTGATGACAAACATTTTTTGTTACTATACTCTGAACATATTTTAACAATTGTTTTAGGATAACGGATGCCTGATGACAAATATTTTGTAAGATTTTTAAATTATTTTATTGATTTGAAAAATACGTTAACGTGACATGACAAATTGTCACTTTTTATGACAATTTTCATTTCGCATTCAAGCCCGATTACTTATGTAATAAAACTTAGTATTTTGATTTTCTCTGTCGACTTTAACCTGCCTAAAATGTCATTGACTATCTAACGTATTTTCTCCCCTGTTATTCTATTTTTTTCTTTCGTTTGTTTGTTTTCAAAACACACATGTACCGACTCACAATGACAAGTAAAATGTCTACAAATCAACTCGTGTTGGCTGAATGGATGGTATGGATGGATTGACTAAATCGTATCTAAAATGAAAGCGCTGCTGAATTAGGGCTAAGCCAGAAAGAAGGAGGAAAGGGGTTAGGCGGCTATGGCTGCAAGTGTAAAATAACAACGAAATTAACATAAAAAGATAATATCAATAGAAAATCTTTCGATAACAATAATTTTCTATAGTCAACTTTTCGATAACAATAATTTTCTATAGTCAACTTTTCGATAACAATTATTTTTATACAAAATTTCGATAACAACAATTTTCTAAAGATAATTTTTTGATATCAAAATCTTTCCATAGAAAATTGTCTGTTAACAAATTTCTTTCAATTTTCTGTAAAATATTTTTTCGATAACAATAATTTTTCTAGTCTCTATAAATACAATGTATTTCAATGTTTAATTTGTATTAAGTTTTTATAAAAATTCTTATTTATTTAAATAAAAAAAAAAAAAAAAACTAAGAAACTTTTTAAATGTTTTTACTCGTATCGAATTGAAAGAAAAATATTGATGTCAAAAGGAGATCAGCAACGCCACAATAGTATCGGCGGTCGCAGGCATTCAAAAACTATTTACGGCTGAAGAAAGAATGAAAGAAGAAGAAACTGAAACAGAGGAACAAAAAATGCCTTCATATCACTCATGTTGAACCGCACTGAAAAGAAGATGAATTGCTTTTAATGCCAGCCAGCGCGAGTACAACTATTTATTTTATTACCCCCCCTGACACTCCCCTTTCTCTAGCGCCCTGGCTTCTAAAAGGAAAAGTATTTGATTTCGTTGTTCTTTCATTCGTTTTCCTTTCATTTTTTTTTTCGATTTTGTCAAATATTTTTGAAAAAAATTATACAAAAATTAAAAAAAAAAGAATTCTAGACGCATTTAACAACAACTAAGAAAAGGCCTTTCATTAGGTTGAAATGATGTATTGGTAAGGGGTACAGGCAATTTCTGCATTTTGCATTTTCCTTGGTTTTCCAAATAAAACTTAAAGAATTTTTAACAAAACTTTTATTTCACAAGTGAAATAAAGTTCAATAATGGGAAAATACCCGCTTTTTGCAAGAAAATTGCACTTAAAATCAGCCTGTCATCAGTTTGTCACTTTAGTGACATAAAAATTTTGAAGTATTAAACTAAAATATTGTAACTACACTTTAAAACTTAAATTGGCAAGTGCAATATATTAGCAAGCAACTGTTTTTCAAAGTAAAATATAATATTTGCCTGTCATTGTGTTGACACATTAGAATAAGTAATACAAGAATTTTGATGAATTTTAATCTTTTTACGGGGTAAAAATTAAATTTGCAAGTGAAAAATATTGCATAGATGAGCAAACACCTGTTTCTTACAAGAAGATTGCATTTAAAACTAACTTGTCATTAGGTTGTCACTTTAGTGACATAAAAATGCTGGTGTATTCAGATAAAATACTGCAACCACGATGTAAGATTTAAATTGGCAAGTAAAATAGTTTGCATATTCATAAGAAAGTTGAAGATTTGTCTGTCATTATGTTGTCACGTTAGTGGCATAAAAATTTTGATGTATTTTGATCTTTCTACATATTAAAAATTGAATTTACAAGTAAAAGAGATTATAAGGATAAGTAAACTTAAGCTGCTTACAAGAAAATTGCATTTAAAACCTGTCTGTCATTAGTGACTTTTGCTACTTTAGTGACATACAAATTTTAATCAATTTTACTAAAACACTTTTGCCACGCTCTAAAAATTTAAATCACAAGTGAAATAAATTGCAAAGATGAACAATTTAATATATAAATTGTAGAAAAGAAACTCATTAAGTTGTCATTAATCATATGGGACATGACAACAGCTTGTCACAATGTCATTACATCATTTATGACACGATAAAAATACTTAATAAAAATATATTAAACAATTTGCAATAATAAAAGGAAAAATTCTGTCATAAAAATGACAGTTTGTCATCAAAATACACCGAATTAACTGTTCCCCTTAACCAATATTACTTTTAATTTCAATCTTGAACGTTTTACGTGTTGTTTTAAGTTTTTTTTAGATTTTGGTTTAAAAATATTGGAAAAACAACATGTGAATGTAAAATTACAAACATTTACTAGATGTTTTAAAGAAAAATTAGAAAAAGAAAACAGCAACAGCAACAACAAATCGTCATCGTCTGTTTTCTCCTCATCATGGTACATGCAACACATTTAAATTATCCGCTTGTAAAGAGTGTTGCCAAGAAATCTATCTCGTCTATACACACGCATTCGAACGCAGTGACAGACGATGGCAAACTGGCCTGCCTAGCTGCCCGACTGCCTGCTTTCCCGCCTTTATAGATTTGGGGCTGGTGGCAGTCAATTTAATTGAGAGACACGCATTTAAAAAGACAGAAGTATTGCCTTCTATTGCAGCAATTTTTTGTTTTCTTTTTGGCTATGCACACCATTGCGAATGACGACGGACGCGCCGTCTTTATGTTGCAAATTGCAACATTTGTTGCTGCCCTTTAAGATTTTCATACCAAAATAAAAAAAAACAAATGTTTTGACGGAAAAAAAGGGGGGGAAAAGTTCACTTGTAGTTTATTTTTGTTGCTGACTTGGCTGTTTTTGTGATCCAATTAGTGGTCATGTTTTTATGTTAATTTCGTTGTTATTTTACACTTGCAGCCATAGCCGCACTAACCCCTTTCCTCTTCTTTCTGTGCTTAGCCCTAATTCAGCAGCGCTTTCATTTTAGATACGATTTAGTCAATCCATCCATACCATCCATCAGCCAACACGAGTTGATTTGTAGACATTTTACTTGTCATTTGAGTCGGTACATGTGTTGTTTTGAAAACAAACAAACGAAAGAAAAAAATAGAATAACAGGGGAGAAAATACGTTAGATAGTCAATGACATTTTAGCAGGTTAAAGTCGACAGAGAAAATCAAAATACTAAGTTTAATTACTAAGTAATCGGGCTTGAATGCGAAATGAAAAATTGTCATAAAAAGTGACAATTTGTCATGTCACGTTAACGTATTTTTCAAATCCAATAAAAATAATTTAAAAAATCTTACAAAATAATTTGTCATCAAGCCATCTGTTATCCCTAAAACAATTGTTAAAATATGTCAGAGTATAGTAAAAAAAATGTTTGTCATCAAAACTGACATACGTGACTAGTTTTCTTATTAAAAACTGCAACGTATCACCAAAATTAATAGCCACGAACAGCCAATTTAAAACCCATAATCAAAATTAAAGAATCTTAAACGAACAATTTTTTTGACAAAAATAGTGACAAATGTGACAGGAGAACATAACAAAAAAAAAAAACGGAAAAGAAATTTGAAAACTTGAAATTAGAAAATTGTGTCATTAAAAATGACAAATGTGATAATCCGCCCTATAAGTAATTTAAAAACCAAAATCTTATGAAAATATGACATATGCAACGGTATAGTTTTCATATTAAAAATTGGAACGTGTCGCCGTAGTCTAGTAGGTAGTGTGTTGGCTTATTAGACGAAAGGCCAGGGTTCGTATCCCCGGTCAGTCATCAAAAACGAAATATGAAAAAATATTTCTTCGGCGACTTCCTCTCAGCAGATTTCTGGCAAAAACGCTGAGAGTAAATAAAATTGCCATGAAAAGCTTCTCAAAAAAATCTGTTGTTCGGAGTTGGCTTTAAACTGTAGGTCCCGCCACTCATGTATAAAATTAACACACACAACATAAGTGGTGTGAGAAGCTAGGTCGTAATCCTGACTGAAGGGTTGTAATGACCAATTATGTATGTATGTATGTACGTGTGACCAAACAATTTTAAAACCTAGAAAAAAAGAAAATAAAGAATTTAAGAAACAGTGACAAACATGACAAGCGAACATAGTAATTATGGTTTAAATATGCATATTTTAACCCTCAAGAAATTGTAAATAATTAAGAAAAGAAACTGAAAAATAATGAAATAAACAATTTTGTCATTGAATGTGACAAATGTGACAATCTGTCGTATAAGTATTTAAAACTAATACGCTGTCACTACTATAAAATTGGCAAAGAATGAGAAAATATCAAAAACTATTTTTTCTTGTCACTTTTGATGACAAGTTCGTTTAGTAGTGTGTGAGAGAAATAGGTATTGTAATCCTGACTAAAGTATTTTAATATTTCTTGAAAATTATATAAGATTTTTTACTGTCACTTTTGATGACAATTAATAAATTGGGTTTTTATTTGATTTTTTCTCCTTTAGAAAATTTATTTGTAATAATTAATATGCATTACTATCTTAATCATGAGTCTTTGTGTTACTATTTAGAAAAAAAAATTTTTGTTGTCACTATTGATGACATAACAAATAAGACACTCTACAACAAATTTTCTTAATAAATTTAATAAAATTTCAATCTCATGTACAATTTACGGTTTATTGTGGTCTTACAAAACAGCATTTAAATTTCAAGAATTTTATATAAAAAGAAAATTTTTAAAATAAAAATACTTGTGTTGAAAGAAAAATAAAGAAAAAAAATTTGTTTTTTGTTTTTGTGAAATTTAATCAAGTTTCTTTTTCCGCATTCCTTAAACTGATACAGAAAAACGAAAGAAGGTCTGATCTACTGTATTGTGATGGATGTTTGCAACAACAAGAAAAGATTTTACTTTTTTTTTCTTGATTTTTAATGATGACAAGAATAGAATAATTTGTAGAGAAAAGAACAATCCAAGGGTCCCGTCTCCCTCTTTAATTACTTTCCAAGTATTGCTGTAAAGAGGGGATGATAAACATGTTGTTAGCAGTAATGGACAGACAAGCTGGTGTTTTATTGAAAGATTTTTTAAGGAAAATAAAAATTATTTTTTATAAAAATTTATTTTTTTGACAAAAACCAAATGTTGTTCGTTTAGAAAATGTTGCCTGAAAACCAGAAACCAATTGATTGAATTGTTAAAAGGCATCTTTCATTAGGTTTCGATAAGATTGCAAAAGATTTTGGCGCTCTTTTTCAATTCAATTTTCATTTCCACCGCCTGCCTTTAAAAACGCGGGTTGGAAAAATATCATTGGGCAACACGTTTCTATAGAACGACGTCAGCTGATGATTAATAATGAAATATACCAGCAACAGCAACAGCAACAGCAGCACAGGCAGTAGCAATAGAAACAACACAACCGAACACATAGATTCCCATTTTTATTATTAAAATGTACGAGAAAATAAAAACTTGAAAAGAAATCACCCGCACAGATTCGAAGCAATACCCAAAGTGGAGAAAAGAGATGGGAAACAAAATTAAACTAAGGTGACCATAATTACAAAATAAAAGCACTCAATAGTACACAATTTATACCGGCAAATGGCAGTCTTGTCGCTATCATATAGTAACTTACATGCAGAAGAAAACAATTTAAAGCACTTTTCTCAGTTATTTGTAAAATTTTAGGAAATTTTTTTTACAAAAAATGACAATGACAACATGTCACTTTGTTATAAATTACTCTTTTATCTGTCAAAAATATTAGAATTCACTAACATTTGTTGAAATACAACAAATTTAAATCCATTTTACGTTTAAATATACATAGGGTCACTGTGTCACATACGATGACAAGAAGTCTTCCGGTCAAAAATCATTACAAACGAACTTTTCATACCCTTTTTTACATAAAAACAAAGAACTCACTTTTCAATCAATGTTCCAAATATTTGGCAAGCTTGACATGTGACAATGACAAGCTGTCACTAACCAATGACAAAACGAGTTCTCGGCAAAAAAATCTTTACGAAAGATATTTTGATACTCTTTTTCAACATAAAACCATATAAATAACATAATCAGGTCGCTTCACAAAAAGTGACAACCATGTCAATGTAATTCGAAAATATTTAAATACGGCATAAAAATTTGAATTAAAACCTTTGAGATTATGTTAAAATATGTTAAATTCTAAAAAATATATAATATTCCAGCTTTAGAATGATATAAAATTGTGGTGTCACTAGATGACTCTAAATATGACAATAACTTTTCCATTTAAAAAACTGTCAAAATAAAATAAATTTTATGCTTGCCTTTGTGCATAAAAGCATACAATTTACATCTGAAAACTATTTAAAGAAAAGTGACGAATTTGTCATTTTCATTTTTGAATGAAAAACGTTTGAAAATGGAAAATTTTACAGAAAACAAATTTTTTTATCATTTGGTAGTAGGAGTAAATGAGGTGAGAAGCTGTCACTAAAAATGACAAAAAGATATTTTTGGAACTTTTCACACAGACTTTATGCAAATAAGTAACACTGTCATTGTCATGTCACTTTATTTTTTTTGTACACAACGCCTGGTCCTCTCTTTTCATACATTCAAAACTATTGCCTTCGCCAATAGTGAACAATTCAATTAGTTAAACAGAAAGAACCTGTCATTTACCACCACCGGCACAACAAGATCAACAGAAACTGAAACAGAAACAACAGTGACATGTAGAAGAACACTAAAAACTATGTAAAACCAAAGAAAAACGAAACAACAAAACATAACGAAGAAAAAACGTGGCTAGAAACAAAAAAAAAATTGAATCCACAAGTAATTATTGGTACGATGAGAAGAAAAAAAACAGAAAAAAATAAAAAAAAAATTGGTTCAAAGTCACCGTGTAGTACAGTGTATAAGGGAAGGGAGTGAGAAAATTATGAAAAAAAAAAAATTGAAAAATATTTTTAAAGCAAAAAATAAAAAAATAAAATTTAAAAAAAAAATGTTTAATTTTCATTAACGCTTAAGAACTTATGAAAGAGAACACAGCAGCAGAAGCAACTCGGGTAAGAAAGCAGCAGGAATAGGCCAAATACGTTCGAGTGTTAGTCATAAACAATTTAAAATTGAAATTGAATTTTTTTTTTTTTTCTTCTTTAAACAAATTGTAAATTTTATTTCATTTCAACATAAATTAAAAGGTAATGACATAAACATGCAATAAAAAAAACAATTTTATTTAAAAAAAAAAAAAAACAAACGATTACAAATTTATTTACAAAAAAATGATTTTTTTTTAAATATTTTTCTAATTTATGAATGATTCTGATGGTACATATGAGATGGAGAGAAAACCCATATGGTCTGATTTACTTTATTGAGTGTTTTATGGCCGAGTTTACACAGCAATATTAAAAAACCTGTTGCGATCGTTGAGAAACTTCATTTGCCGATAAAGATTACGAAGGTATATTTTCGATAACACAATGACAAGCCGGGAATGTTTTTTTTTTCAGTGGGAAATCCAATTATAGAATTTTTTATCGTGTTTCCTAATCAGCAACAAGTAAACCAGATCAATTGAAATCATTTACGATACAAAAATAGATCAACTGAGAGAAATTTGACGCCCCTTTTTTTTGCAAAATTACTGACAAATGATTTACAAGCAGAAATATGTGACAATGATAACAACAATAACAACAATAAAAAGTATATCAAATTATACGATAAAAAAAAACAAAAAACAAATGAAACTTTAAACAAAATTTATCTATGTAAAGCCAGAAAGAAAGAAAAACAAACACGGAAATATTAGAACGTAATGTCCGAGGCACAGTGTAACGACATGAAACAAATTATTGCCCCCAACAACACGTTGGAAAATAATGAAAAATTTCGCCATTGAATTGTAAAGCTGCATGGCCACACATCTAACACACAGTGTAACACAATGAAGCAAATTATTGCCATCTCAAAACATAGGAAAATAATGACCAAAAATGGCAAATTTCGTAAACATAAGCCACCTTGAATTATAAAGCTGCATGGCCACACATCAAGTTAACCAACCAAAATCAATCATTGGTAAAAAGAAAAGTACTCACACATATAGTTTGGATTTGAAAAATATAATTTTTTTTTTGATTTTCTTTACCAGTGCTACAGAAATCATATGATTCTGCTTCTTCACAACACCTATAAAATGAAGTCTGAAGACATACTTTTGATCAGTTAAATTCCATGTAACGCCAAGCTGCTTAACACAATAACTGTTAACGGCAAAGAACATCCATTACATTACAGAGTACATGGTATGCATCAATACCGTATGTGTATTAACATTGTAAACAACAACAACAGACACAGCAGCAGCGATCTTTGTTTTCATATAAACTCTTAATATTTAAGCTCACACTCTCTTTGCTTTATTATTTTTATTCTCTCTTTGTTTTTGCACTCTAGCTCTTGTTGGGTTTACTACTACTGCAGAGCAATGTGTTTACGTGAGTTCTTGCATTTCAAGTGTTTGTTTAAACAAGTCATTGCTGTTGTTGTTGCTGTTGCTGTTGCTGTTATTATTTTGTTTTTATTTGCCTTTGTGCTATTGATACTCATGTACAAACATTCGTTGTTGTTGTCGGTGTTGTTGTTATTGCCTAACTGTTTATATTAAAAATTAATTAAAAACGTTTTCGTTTAAATTACAAAAGTAAAGTAAAGTAAATAAACAAATGCCTGGCAACAGGGCAAGAAATAAAAAACAAAAAAGAAATTAAACTATGAAAACAACAACAACAACAACAACAACAACAATAAAATATTTTATTTGAATAGTTTAATTGCAATTTTAATACATTACGGGGATAATTTTTAATTGCCAACACAGAGGAAATAAGTCCATCACACGTTTGTCTGTTTGTATGATAAACATAAACAAATTGAGACGAACGTGAGAAATCATTCGTTTTACAGAAAGACAGAAAGAAACCAACAGAAAAATGAAATGTAAACAGTTATATGGGTAATTCCATATTCTACAGAGCAGAAATGTTTAATTAAATATACTCCAGAGAGAAATACAGCAGAGAGAACTCAAACATATTTTTATTATCATTGTGTGATATTGCATTCAGTTGCCAGTTAATTAGCGACGAAAGCACATGCGTAGCGCGGATGTATTTGAATAAATCGCTTTACAGTAGACTCGCAGAAATGTGTACTATTTTTTTTCATGTTTCCGATTAATTTAAGTTAATGCGGGAATTTCCAATATTTATAACTGTAATTTCAAAATTTATTTTAAAAATATTTACTTCATTGGCATAGTAGAATAGCTTGATAGACTCAATAATTAAGTTACTAATTTTTTTATATTAAAATGTTTACTTAATTTATTTTATAATACTTTAAGTTTTTTATATTTATTTTTTAATTTTCAATTAATTTATTTCATTTTTATTTTAATTTTAATTTTTTTTTTTGTATTTAATTTTAATTTTTTTTTTATCATTGTAATATTTTTTTTGTATTTTTAATATTTTTTTTTGTATTTTTTTAATATTTTTTTGTATTTTTTTTTTTTTTATTTCAATATCCTTTTTTTCCATTTTTTTTATTTTTATTTTCAATTTTTTTAATCTTTGTTTTTTGCAAATTTAGTTTGAAATTAATTTTTATATTCTCTTTTTTTTTATATTTTTAATCGTATTGTATTTTTAAATTTTGCAAAAAAAAAAATTAATTGTTTTTTCCTTTTCATTTTCCTTTAAAGATTTCATAGGTTTAAATTACTGTGTTTCTTTCGTCTGCAGACTGATAAAATTTGCTTATTAAATAAGAAATTAAGGAAAATGAATATAAATTATCCAGAAAAAAAAAACAAAATAAATAAACAGAAAAAAGCATTGCATGTTGTGTCACTAACGTTGCTAAAATATTTTTCTTTTTCTTTCTTAAAGTTGAACGACATTTGAAAATTTCTGTTGACATCTGCAGTTATTGTGTTATTTCGGTATTTTTTTATTTAAAATGCAAGAAAAAAAACCACAGGCACACTTATCCAAAATACAAACATACACATGCATACGTACGTTCATACATTTGGCAAATAATAATAAAAAGAGCAAAATAAAATGAAAAACAATTATCATAACAATTACATACAAACCAAAAAAAAAATTAAAAACAATTTCAGAGAGAGAGAGAGAGAAAAGGGCTTAAAAGCTGACCAGCCCTTATACATGCACACATAACATATCATAAGTTAAACAAATAACCTAAAGGAAGCCATTATAAATTATATCTCAAGTAAAAACCAGTTTTACTTTCTTTTACTTCCCTATCCCCCCCCACACTACACAACAGCACATCAAATACAACAGCAACAGCATTGTTAGAAGAAGAAATAAACTGTTGTGTTGTGTATCATGTTCAAACGTGTAAGAAAAACATGCCAAAGTGAGTCCCTGTTGAAATGTTTGCATGTGTGTGTGACACGCTGTTAAAACAAATTCTCTCTAAAAAAAAACAAAAAAAAAACGGAAAAAAAACTTCCTTGTTTGGATTTTCAAAATTGGGTCAAATCACCAAAAAGAAGAGAGAGAGAAAAAAATACACAAACAAACAACAAAAACAACAACGTGCTAACATGCACTGGAATAAAAAAAAAACAAGAAAAAAGATTTACATTCAGTCATGCACATAAACAAGAACAAAAAAAAAACATTAAAAAAACAGCACAGCTCACTCACTTAAGCAAGAAGAAAAAACGAGGGGAGAACAATAAAAAACAAAAACAAAACTTCATCGTCATTATCATTATTATCAAGCACAACATCATTAACATTTCTTACGACGGTATGAAAAGGAAAACGCGAAGTATGTGTTGACAACGATCCTCAAAAACTCGGCTTGGGTAGAAATGTATTACACACACACACACACACACATACACAAAATAAAAGCAAATAAATCATGAGGCAGCCATTAATAACATCTTAAAAGAGAAACATTTAAATAAAGCAAGGGGAGTATTACTTACTTTTACCGTTTTTTTTTGTTGTTATTGATTTGAGTAATCAATAACTCTAACGGTAAAAGAGACATTTTAATATTCCTTTAACCCTTAAATGAGCACATGAGATAAAAATCAAAGGGAAAACTCAATGCAAAATTAAGGAAATTAGAAAAACGTTTGTAAGTTTTAAACTATCCAACCGATTTAATTGAAATTTAAGGCATACATAGAAGAGGAGTTATGCTTTCAGCTAAATGGAAAATTAATTCAAGAGAATTTTATGTTTACAATGTTTCGATACCTAATACATGGTTTTAACGAAATTATAAAAATTTTAAATATTAGAGACTCGATATATCATCTGAAATGTCATTTGTTTAGTAAACGGTTTGCCATTCACGACAATAGATCTTTTAATAACAAAAAAAAAATGAGTAAAAATTGTGCGAATTTACTACAGGGTGGTAGTGATCCAAACGTGACGATGTTTCGAGCATTACAGTTTAACCTTAATCGGTCTACTATGCAATGTATTGACGTGAATATAAAAAAAAAATTGAAGAAAATGGTCAGTATTGCGTCAAAAATGCTGCAAATGTTAATGAAAATGGGGCGAAAAATCAGAATTTGCCGAATACACAAGCATTCTGCGAACTGGTGCCGAACTAATGAGACATTATCACATGTTTAGCATCTTCATCAATTTAAAAAGTCCAACCCTAGCTATAATTAAAGCCGGTTGATCATTTACAACATCGTACATATAGTGATTGGGTGCTAGAGCAACAGGTTTTCAATGCTGACTTGTGGAATAAAAGTCTCTGCAGACCATCTAAAGACCAGATAAACCATACAACGTGTCAGTTTATTGCTTTAACGCTTTGAGGATATCAATTGCCTACCAAGATCAAGCGACAAGAACGTAGTCAACTTAATGCCAAGATGTTGCACGAAATGTGCCAAAATATGAACGGAAACTACCTCAAAAGGATCGACTGCCGCAACCAATCCAAAGGTGTTAATTTAAATTGTATTTTTATGTGGTTTTATGTGATTTACTTACAATAGTCCTTATATTGATATGAATATCACTAAGATACACCACTTACCTGTAAAGAATAAGAGAGAAAAAATTAAATTTTAAATAAAATTTTATGAATTTCCTTATTATTTTTAAAGAATATATTCTAAAAGCAGGAGTAAACATAACCAAAGATAAAAAAATTTATCAAATTCTTTGCTTTAAAAAAAAAAACTAAACATGTTGCCCCAATTTTATAATACTTTTTTGACACGTTTTTTTACGCTTTATTTAAGCAATTAAGTTCCGTATTTTTATTTAAACTTTTTTATGCTTTTTTTTAGCTTCTCGAAAATAAAATTTTATCTTTAAAAACAATAAAAGCGAAAAGACAAAAAAAAATTATCAGAAAAAAGTTAAAAAAAATAAAAAAGAATTGTTGTTATTTTCATTTCACACTTTCATTTAACGCCACCGAAGAATAATAAACAGAAAAAAAAACGTCACTTGTAAACAAAAAAAGTGACAGAACTAAAGGGGGCAAAAATTGTAAAGGGGTTAGTTAGGCACTATGAAGGTTGGTTATTAATCAGTAAGTAATACAGAAAACCGAAACCACGTCACCCGCAGTTATTTGTTTAATAATAATAAAAAAAAATAAAAGATAAAAAATAAAATAATTGCCACAGCGAAGTGTAAATAATTGTAGAATTTTTGTAGAGTTGCAAAAATAAAATACATTTCAATACAATTATGGGTTATTAAACTCTATTTTAACACCTGTAATTAAAATAAACCACGTTATTTTAATAGAATCGGAGAAAAATATTAAAAAATTTAAGCGCCAAAAGTTAAGTTTGAAATTAATAACACGAGCAGCTTTAAAACCATATGGTGGGTTAAAGGTACGCCACAAACAACACAACCAGCAGACAAGCATGGCTATGCAATATCATACACACAAATATTCTGTGTCTCTTCTTCCGTTCTCTTTTTAGTTTTCCAAATTTCTACAAATAATCCCTTTTTAGTGCTCATGACGTTATTAAAAACTCTCAATTACAATATCATTCCAATACACTTTATAACCAACTCCCTCTCTCCCCCCCCCCAATCTGTACAAAAATCGAAGTTTTTAAATTTCCGAACTTCTCTTCCTTTTTATAGCCCTTACAGGGCTCTCCTTTCTAAACATATTTCCATAGCCCTTTCTCCCTCTACATAAAAAACTATTGCAAAAACAAAGTCTCTCCATTTGATTTGCAGTGATAACGAGAAACAAAAGCCCGTATACAGCATAACACCGTATAAACAAAGAGAGCCTACAAAACACACACTCACGCGTTTACTCTGCACTCTCAAGTACCTAAATTCTAAGATCATTTAAGAGAGTTTCTGTAGCGTAAACAAAAACAATGAAAGCAACATAAACGCTACTTTTTAATTCTCTCTGAGAGTTTCATAGAATTTTTATACAAATTGGTTTGCAAGCTTATGGTATGTGTGCATGTATGTGTGCATATTGTGTTTGCTTGCATTTTTAATTTTTAATTTTTTTTTTGTTTTCTTTGCTTGACTTTATAAGTTTTAAATTTTAGTAGGTCAGCGAAATTTATTTTTTATCGGCCATTGTTGTTGTTGCTGTTGTTGTTGTATATCTTTTACAGGTTTTATAATTTCATTGTTGTGTCTTAATGTTTTGCAGCAACTGTGTATACGTATGTGTGTGTGTTTTTTCATATCTTATTGCATTTGTGATGATACCACATGGGAAGGAATACAGTGCCTTAAATGAAATAAGAAACACCATGAATAACATGGAAAGTAAACGAACAAAAATTATTGCAATGGACGAAATCAAATTAAATAAATAAAAAAGAAAGAAAAACCACTAAAAATTGAAAAAGAAGAGAAAAAAAAAATAAATTTAAAAAAGAGAAAATGCAAAAACACTGAAGTTCCCTAGAAAGAGATATTGTACATCAAAGGCTTAAATATCTTACAGCTGAAGTGACATTTATTTAAGAAAAGTCAAGCCATTTTACGAATGTTTATCGTAGTCATATTCGAGCTAAACAGTGTGATTATAGTCATTATAACTTAGGCCACTAATTTTAAATGTCAGTGTACATATATACAATAAAACACACACAGTCTTAGAAGAGAATTTCTTTTTAATGCAGTGTAGTGTGTTACACTTTTTTTAATAACAAAGCACAGCAGCGCACATAACACACATAAAATTCCCCAATTTATGTGCCGTTATAAAACTGCCATGTTTTATTAAAGTGTTGCTGTAACTCTCATATTTTTTTTTCTTTCATTATTATTTACTCGTACATTACACAGCCAGCATTAGAGGAGGGGAAGTTTTAATATAAAAAAGCAAAACAATTAAAGGAACCTTCGGTTGCTTCTTTATTAACACAAAAAAAAACACACATTTTGTGTGTATACAACATATGCATGTACAACAACAGACATAACCACACGCAAAAAAAAAAAACACAACAACGAAGTGTTTAATATGTTAGCAAGGCACAGAGCCCAGCACAGTTACACAAAATTGTTGTATTTTTACATCATCCAAGAAGAAGAAAGAAAGAAAAAGAAAAAATAAACTGGAAATGCAAATGTGTTCTGTAACTGTTGCTTTTGTTTTAATTTTGCCATTCGGGTGCTTGCTTTTTTTTTGCTTTTCGTTTTGTTCTCTTTAGTAAGTGTCGCTCGCACAAACAGGCAAATTTATAGGAGCCGAGGTAAAACAACAATAAAAACGTTAAATTTAAATGCATTTGTTGCTTGGCTTTACAACTGCAAATAAAAACAACGTGGTGTTATGTTGTTGAAAAAAAAAAAAAAAAAAAAAAAAAAAAAAAGACATTGAACAACAACAACAACAATAATAATATTTTCATTTATTTTTATATGGCGGCAACATATGGCTGGGGTCTCTTACAAATAAAGTTTTTTATTAAAAACACAAAAATTTCCTACCCCCACCCACCACTACTACTAAAGAAAGAGAACACAATGCAAAGCGTACGTTGTTAAGGGGGACCTAGAAGAGAGTATGATGGTTTGTTGTCGGAATGTATAACTGGTTTAGTTTTTGTTGCTATTGTAATTCTTGTAACTCTACTTAACCTACCTAATGTATGTTGGTTGGTATGTTTGTTTGTTTATTTGTTTATAGGCGAGCAAAGTTTGTTCATTGTTGAAGGTGAACCAGAATATAAATGTCGGTCCTGTTGTTATTTGTGTGTACACTTACTCATACATATTGTTACTGTTGTTGTTGTTGTTATTGTAAGAAAAAAAAACTCCAGAATTATAGAGAAAATATTGTGTGTAATAAATGTTGCGTATATTTTATTATTGCTTTGCAAAAAAAAAAAAATAGAACTCTCTCGCTACAGGGTGTATAAGAAATAAAAAAAATATAAAGAGCGGGATTTAATGTTTAGTAATAAGAATTCGTGCTATGTTTACGGTATATTACGGTATATTTTTTTAAAGAGAGCTTTTTTGAAGAGAGCTGAGCGAACAATAAAGATTTTTAGGGCATTTAACACTGTAAGACAAATTAAATTGTTATGGTCGCTCTTTTTGGTAACAATACAGAAATTAATTAAATTTTGAAGCCTAAAACCTTAAAATTAAAATTTTTTTTAACAAACGCATTCGGTGTTAAAAAAAATAATAATCATACAGTGGTGGCCATAAGTGAAGCGTTATTAATTTTGTTTGTATTTTTGCATACCATAGGTCATAAAATGTTGAAATTAAAAGCCGTTTGAACTGTTACAGAAATTCTTTAGCGCTGTACTGCCCGTATTAATAAGTTGTTTAATTCTTTTTACACTTCTACGTAATTTGGACTTTCGTTAGGCGCTTCCCAGCTACCAAAATAAGCTTCCAGCTATGATCGAATTGGGCCATCACATATTGTTGCCATTTATGTGTGGCATATAACATCATTTCCATGAGTCTGGCGCATATCTCAGGCTGATGATACCGCTGTGGTTTGTGACTTATTGCCCTAAACATACGACTTAAGAAAACTCCACATTAAAATGTCAAATGGAGTTAAATCGCACGAGCTGAACATGCTCTCAAATCGCTCGTGCAGAATAACCGATATGGCATGAATTATGCGGCAAATAGCACCGTCCTGTTAAATCCACTTGATCAGACCAGACTTGGTGACCAGATCCTGAATTAAGGCTAAAAAGGTTGGTAATCATCGACCTAAAGTGCTTATCGTTAACGTTGGCCTGGCGAACGTTGTTCTCACAAAAATATGGACCACTGATGTCCTCAACCTAAAATCCACACCAAACAGTAACTTTTTCGGGTTGCTCTTGGGATGAGCCTCATCCCTAAAGATGGCTTATCGATCAAAAATAGTTGCAGAAAAAAGTTAGACGTTTGAAGGTTTATGTAGTAGAAGTTAATCTTTCTCCACAGGATTTCTACAAATCTTTTAGAAGCGCTCTGTGGGAATTTCAAGCCTTCCTGCATGATTTGGCAACAGGGCAAAAGCCTTTGAGACTCGCAAAAGAAGGATGGATCTGCAATGCCACTGTAGTTAGAAGACAATCAGTATTTTTCTTATTCAAATACATGAAGGAGGGCTTTGCCATAGCCTAATAGTAGTAGTGTATTGTCTTGTTAGACAACACACTACTCCTATCATGGTTCAAACCCCAACTCACACATCTCCAGCAGAACGAAATACCCCTCCTGTATCTACTTTTAACACCGCAACTGTATTTGGTAAAGAAAATAGGAGAAGAATAAAAGGTGCCTGTAATTGTAACAATTCATGTTAAAACTTCCGGTGCCTGGCTCTCAATGTTACAACGATTTTGTCATACCCCCACCACCCCACCGGTTTAGGTCTTGAGCTATGACCGGCCAAAAAAAAAACGCTTTTGTGACAGTGATTGCCTTTGATATGACGAACACTACACGGGATTTGTGTGTGTTTGCCATGTCATTCAATTTCTATCATTTTTATTGTTTTTGTTTGGTGGAGTAGTATTGTCTCGTGTTATTAAACCATCTGTCTTGGCTTATTTGTTGGCGTTTGGTTTTCTTTTTTGTGTTTTTTTTCCGATTTGTCATGCTCCCCCTCCTTGCCTTGCTTGTTGGTTAAATTTCTTTTTGCCAATCATTTCACATTCTGTTTCATTGTTATGTTTGGAAGAAATAAAACACAGAAAATTATGCAATCACTACACCCCCTCCCTCCTGACCTCTTGCTTATCCCTTGTTTTTAAAATAATCACATTAATTTTGAAAAACTGCACTCTGTAGACACCAGTCCCTGTAGCAGTGCATTTCATTTCGTTTCGTTTCATTTTTTTTTTTTTTATTATTTTTCAACTGTCAAGTGAAATGACGCTGACGCTGACTCTGACACTGACACCAAAGTGTCAAAACCACACACAATGACATTTGAAACAGTAATAACACTAGCATTTATAGAGAGAGAAAAAAGAGTAAAAAAAATAAAGAAAACCAAGTAAAATAATCATAAAATCACATCAAAATGAATTCCGTGGAGGGAAAATGTCTCCCTAATGCACCTACAATACCACTCCTCTGCCAAGCAAGCAAGGCTTTCGTTGGAATGAATGACACACAAGTGATGGGGTTAGAGGCAATTGGATTGATTGTCAAATAAAAATTCTTGATGAATATTTGAATTGAATTTAAACACGACAACCAGCCACGACAACCAACCACCAGTACGACATCCAAGTCAAGGAAACCAAAAATAATGTGTGGATAAATAATAAATAACGTGTGGAGGACAAAACAACTGTAGACAAACCGTTACATGGGGACCATGGGGCAAAAACTGTCGATGATAAACCATACGTTCTGTTACTAGTGGTTACAATTAACATTCACAATATGGTTGGTGTGAGAGCCAAGGTTGCAATCCTTTTTAAAGGATTGGTGGTGGATCATGATAAGGGGTGGGCTTGTGTGAAAACAAGCATGAGGTACAGAAGCTTCTGAATCTCAGCTAGCGCAGTGATAATAGGGATATCGAATTCACGATATAAAGATGGTGTGTCAGTTTGGTCTTCTCCCAGCATAGCTAATCGATGGAGGACTTAACAGATCTGAAGACGCAATAATAAACCAAGTTGCCCCAAACAGTTTTATTAGTTTCATGGCGATACTAAGTTCAGACAATGAAGTCATAAAAACGCTGTCTTTAGTTTCGCTATTGAAGACTGCCTTGATTGTGATAGGAATTTTCTCCCCCTCGACTGAAGTCACACTAAGATCCCAAACAGTGCCCTGACGATTTGCCTCTGTTGTTTACACAATACGTTCGAAAGAATTTTGCATGCGATAGGCAGAAGGTTTATAACTTTGTGGATGATTCAGTATAGTGGGAACCCATCTTTTTCAGGGCAGGCCAGAGGACACCTAAGGTTCCAATGTGTTCTATTGTGCATTTGGATATAGTAAAAGTGATTGGAACAGCAGAAACTAAGTCATGATTGTAAGAATGAGGGAGAATACTTCAGTGAGAAGAATTTTTCGATGGAAAAAGCAGATAGAAGGCAAGGTTCCAAGCTTGTTTTTAAGGTAAAGTCTTTTTTTTATAATTCTTAATCGAATAAGGCAAGTAATTGGTTTCAATCACACACAATTAAACACTTCAAAGACCCAGTATGGGTAAATGAGTGAGTAAGAATGAATGAATGAACAGCGACATGATCAAATGGTATGACATAGTTGGCAACAGTTGTTAGGCATTAGATTTCAATTTATTTATTGAATTTTCTATTACGTTTTATAAACATTTTTTTTTAATTTTTTAATAAATTTTTTAAAACATTTTTTTCAAATTTCTTTTCAACCATTTTCTTAATGTTCTTGAATAGCGGCACAGCAGACTGGCGTAGTGATAGTGGTTAATAATTATTTATTCCAATCACACCCCTTTTAATTTTTTTCTATTACTTTTCATAAACTAAAAACTAAAAACAAAAAAAAATAGAAAAAAATGCTTAGAAATTTAAAAAAAAAAATAATTTCAATTACTCAATTTATGGGTTAAAATAGGTAAAGTAAAGTAAGGGTACTTCGAACCGAACCAAATCAAACCAAATAGCTACCGACCGATATAGCGATACAAATAGCGAACGGCAATCACCGCCTCTGCCTAACTGGCTGGCTGCCTGACTTGCGTTGTTACTTAAATTTACAGTTCATGGCATAGTAATAGCATGGCATGGCATGGCATGGCTTATTATTATTTTTTTCTATTTTTTTTTTTTACTTGACTTTCTATCTTTTTTTTAGTTTTCTTTTTATCTCTTTTATCCCCATTCACCTCCTCCCCTTCCTTGCTTTAGTTAGCTTTTTTCTATTCGTTTTTTTCTTTATCCAGATTAAAGTGTGTTAGAAGAGAAAGAAGAAGAGACACAAAACACAAAACACAATTGTATTGAGGTTTGTATTACAATTACGAATTGCTTCTATTATTTTAAATGTTTTTTCTTCTACATTTTTATGTCATTTAAAAGCAAAAAAAAAAAAAAACAAAAAAAAAACTTTCTATCATTCCACCTCTAAACCCCACCACATGTGCTTGTCTGTCTGTATCTACGTAGGTCTCGGTATGTGAATTTTGAACAGAATTTTGTTGTTTTTGTTTTAATTGCTCTCTATGCGTCATGTTTGAATACATACAACAACAGCAGTAGCAACTTGATTTGGAATTGTAATGGAAAAATTCATTTGAAATCGCTTTGAGTAGAGAAATCTTAAACAAAAAATGTGTATTAAAACGGAAAAACAAAAGTTCAAAGTTCATTTGTAAGCAAATTACTGTTTAACTTTTAAAAATCGTAACACAATAAATCATCGGAAGTATTGTTTATGAATTCAAAGTTATCGAAAATCCTTTATTGAATATTCAAAAGTTATCAAATTTTTTTCTGTAGAGAAACTTTTGAAAAAAATAATTTTTGAAACTTTAAAGTTATCGAATTTTTTCTATAGAAAATCCAAAAGTTATCAAACTTTTATAGAAAAATCGAGTTATCGAAAATTGGATCTTTAGACAATTTGAAGTAATCACATTTTTTTCTATAGAGAATACAAGTTATCAAAAGTTATCGAAAATTTTCTATAGAAAAAGTTATCGAAAATTATCTATAGAAAAAGTTATCGAAAATTTTCTATAGCAAAAGTTACCGAAAATTTTCTATAGCAAAAGTTATCGAACATTTTCTATAGAAAGTTATCGAAAATTTTCCATAGAAAAAGTTATCGAAAATTTTCGATAGAAAATTCAAGTTATCGACAACTTTTTATAGAAAATTCAAAAATTATTGAAAATTTTCTATAGAAAATTCAAAAGTTATCGAAATTTGTCTATAGATATACAAAAGTTATCGAATTTTCCTACAAGAAATTCAAAGTTATCGAATTTTTTTTAAAATTGAAAATTATTGAAATTTTTCTATAAAAAATATGAAGTTATTGAAAATCATCTATAGAAAATTCATATTTATCGAATTTTTCTGTAGAAAATTCATAGTTATCGAATTTTTTCTACAGTAAATTTGAAGTTATCAAATTTTCTATAGAAAATTAAAAGTCACAAATTTTTTCTGTAGAGAACACAAAGCTGTCGAAAATTCAAAGTTATCGAATATTTTCTATTGTTGTAGCGGTTTGGAGAGCAGTAAAACTGCAGTAATATAAAGGGCATCCGAATACTACCAGATAATGAAATGTTCTCTCAATCTTAAGGAAGATTTCTTTCAGGTCAAAAAGGACCCAGGATGAAATGTAGTGTTGGACAGGTGTTTTTTCTGTTAATGAAGACTTTAATCTCCGTCCTTTCTTGTGCCCGTAGCAGGTCAGCAACGTGACGATTTCTGAACGCATAAAATCCGACAATTCAGCTTAGGCTTATAACACACAGCTTCTCATTGGCTAAAGCCAGCACTGTATATTCTCTAAGAAATTACCGTTTCTTTTTAATAATGGCAGTCCTACCAACTGCATTAAGCATAAAGCAAAATAAATTCCGTTATTATTTGCTGTTGTATTGTATTAAAGCTAAGCTAATGGGAAAGTTAATTAAGATTTGGAAGGAATTTTTTTCTCCACACAACACCCACAAAAATAAATTAAAAAAAAAGTCACAACTTTCTTGTAAATAATGATGAGAGAAGTAATAAAAAAAAAATTCACACACACATACACACAATAATGTAGGGAGTATAATAATATGCGCTTTGTTTCTCTCTCCTGGTCTTCTAAGAAAAAGTGAATGCGAGGGTAAGTTCGTTGTTTATTTCTTCCGGTTTAACTACAACAAATACAATAATAATGTACAGGTTTATTATTAATTCTCTCTCTCACTCACTCTTTCAATTTAATGGAATTGTTGTTGCTATTAGAAAGGAGCTTTCGTTGTAACAGAGTTTACTTTACCATGCCATTGATTTATAAACATCAGTTCAAATGAAGAAGAAAAGGAAAAAGAAAACCAAGAGAAAACAAAACTAAGCACACAAGCATTCCAACACAACACACACAGTTTACAATACATGCAAACACACGTTAAAAAGGGCATGTAAAGTAAGTGACAACAATAATAACGTTTGCATAATGAACAGTAGTGGCTAAAATAATAGAAATTTTATCCTTATTTTTACTCAGAGAATTTAAGTCATTTCTCTAGCTACAGTTAAATAAATTACAAACCTATGTAGTCCTTACCAGGTTTTCTATTCAAAAGGTAAGATTTAAAATTGACGAGGGTAAGGAAAGCTCGCTGTAAGGCTATTACAGGACCTCTGGTTTACAAAAACCCCCACACACAAAACTTGCTTTGATTTAACGAAACAAAACATATGAAATAAATCACTATCCCTATACGACAATCCGTCAAGTGTATGCGTACTGTAGGCGAACAGCATATGCATATTTATAAGCAATACACACACAATACAATATTTACCGTAATGCCCGGTGTATTATTATTACAGCCGGAGCCATTACTGATTTATTTACACTTTGTTTTTGTTTTTGTTTTTTTTTTTTCAATGTATTGTATTTGTTGTTGTTGTTTTGAGGATTTTGGAGGGAGCCTTTACCACACCACAGCAGTTAAAGGTATGAATTCTTTAAAGTTGTATTATATTGTTATAAACCAACGTAGCAGTGGTTATAATATGTTGTGTAAAGCAAAAGAATTTATACTTTTAAGCTACACGTACGTTCGTACTTTTACTCTCTCTCTTGTCGCCGTTCTTTCTCCTTTCTCTATGCAATAAATTTCATCTCGCATATGCATGCATTATTATGGTGGATTACTGTGATTGCAACCCTTTCTACTCCGCTCTACTCGTTCGTTAATGTTCGTTTATTTATTTGCCAAGGTTCGATGATAACAAAGCAGGCAGAGCATACATATGATTACCCACACATATGGTTGTATTAAATGCAAGAGTTTCAGTGTTTATAACCGTATACACGAGACGAGAGTATTATTGCTCTTATGCAGTTTGTATACGAATACGAAAATGGAAAATGGATTGCAATATGGATGGGCATTATTATTGTCGGTTTGTTTATGCATGTGTGTGTGCATACATTTAAAACAGAAATTTTATTTTTGCGTTATATTTGTTGTTGTTTTCGTTTCTTTTTCAAACAATATTTTCGTTGTTTTTGTTTTTTTATTTTCTGTTGTATTATATAAGAACTCACGAGCGCGTTTGCAAACGAAATGTGTCGAGCCTTGCTTTAACATGTCAACCAATAATAAATGAAACAACAACAACAACATACATACACACATACGTACATACATATATATGTATCTCAAAACATTTAATGTTAAAGCAAAAGTACATTTTTTTGCCGGTGTTTTACTTTTGCCCCTTTCTCCATACCCTGTTGTCTCACTATTCCATACTTTAATATTTCGTTTGTTTTTATTGTTATTTTTGCCTTCGTTTGTAGTATGTTTTTTTTATTGTTATTGTTGTTGTAGTTTTAGTGTTTGTTATTTATTATGATGATGTGGTATGGTAAGGTGAGGTGAGATGCGCGGTATGGTGGTATATTGTTTCATATTTTTTTTTCTTTGTTGTTATGCGAGGCAAAGTATTGTTTGTATGGCATGAATGGTCACAGGTTATTGAACTTTTTCAAGTTGGTTTGTATTTTACTCGGCTTTTTTTTTTCTTTCTTATTTTCGTACAAGAGATTTATACCGTTATAATATTTTTGTGCAGAAAAAAACAAAAGAAACAAAGTAAAACAAATGCTACAATAACAATGTGTACGCAGCAAACACACACACTCACACACACTCTTGCAAATTTACACTTGTTTATACATTTTTTTAATCCTTAGAAACCAGAAATTTAATTCATTGAGAAAAAATTCTGTACAAAAACAAAACGAAATAAAACGTAAACAAGAGAGGAGTTGAGCAATGAGAGTAGTGGGGAGTAGGGAAACAAAAACAGCTTTGAAATGAGTATTGAACATTATTAACGGTGCATTTTAATAATGATTGTGTCGTTGTTTAAACACTTTAAAACAAGGCAAAATCGGAATAAAGAAAAATGCTGCTGGAAATAAAGACCAGAAACATGTTGCCAAAACAGGGGATTAATTTTTTTTAAATTAATTTAAGAAAAGTCATTTGAAATATTATAATAAGAATTCATTGTTGCTTTCTTAGGCTGCAAATTTTTATATGCTTTAAAATAACAGTCAAGCAACATTTGTTTTTATGAAAAATGTTGCGAAACATTTGTTGCTGATTTAAAATTTTCAGAAAAAATACTTCAAGAAAATATTTTTCATTCAAACCAACTCCAAAATCTATCTAAGCCCCTAAACAAACATGTTGCTACACATTATTTATCAAACATGTATCCAAACATGTTACTAAGAAACGTTTCTAAACATGTTTATATAACAAAAATTATTCAATTTCAATTTTTCCTACAAAAAAAATTGCTAACATTTGATTCCCTGTTTGCATACAGAAATAGTGGTTGATTTCGTTTGGTTGATAAGTCAGTCCATGAGTCAATCGTCATAAATGGCCTGCACACCCCATTTTCATCATACATTTGCTTGGCAAATATTGAAAATCATTGAACGAGAAAAAGATAAAAACAGGCTGTATGCAGGCGCATTGCAAAAGCATCAAATGCAATGTATGGAGGAGTGTATGCAGCATCAGCAGCAATGGCACTTGGTTTCAATTTCAACAAAGGAAAAGGGGGACTGGCTATAGTGGTTGTTGATGTTCCTCTGGCCATTGCCACTGCCATTGCCATGCAAATGGCAATGTTACAAAATGTTGCAAGTCTAGGAAAAGGGGTAAAAAGAGAAAAGTGTACATGATGCCAGAGAGGAAGGAGTTCAATGGGTTTAATAATATTATTTATGTCAAGTCAAATCCAATTACACACCCATCCATACTTTCTTTCATCTCACATCAGTGGCTACATTTTAAAAATATTTCCATTTGCAAGCGTTATGAAATCCATAAAAGATTCATCATCAGGCCAAAAAGCAATAATTCCGTATGCGCAAGCAAGCACGGCAGCCATTGTCAGGTCCAGGGATTTGTTTTCGTTCTTTTTTTCTTGTCTCTGGGCCAGCAATATTTTTAATTAAAAGCGTAATAAAAACACAACAAAAATGATTATGAAAGAAAGAATGAAATCGCACAAAAGAGTGGAAAAGTCCTGTTGCAATCACTGACTGACTGAACTCTCCCCCCCTCACTACAATTTTTTAATATTTTAATACGAACAAGGAGGTAAAAATAAATCTTTGATGCTCTTTCTCTCTGGATGGTTGGCTAATGGATGGCTGACTGGCTAATGGCTTCTTTCCTTCCCCAGGTTATTGTTTTCACATGAAAAACAAAAGAACAATGTGTGGAGAGGAAAAGCAAGCATAAAAATATGAAAAACTACATGCATGTACATGACAAAAGGGGTCGATTTCCTATGAAAATCAAATGAATTGCGTTGATGGAGAATATGTGTATGGTTTATGCAGAAATTTGTATAAAAATTTATCGATAAGAGATAACAAACTAATAGAAAAGATATAGGATAACTCATAAAGAATTATCGATATTTCCTTACTAAAACAAAAGCATTTGAGGTAAATTATAAACGGCATTTCACAAAGAGCAAAATTATCGATAAAAATATTTGCTATAAAAATTGTCATTATTTTACTTTATCGATATCGATTATACAAAAAATATAACCGATACAATATTTTGTATTAATAATGTTCAATATTTTTTTTTGAAAATCGATTATACCCAAAAGAAGTTATCGATAAAAAATTTTGGCGTTAAAAATTATCATTATTTTTTTATGGATACCAACAAAAATATAATCGATAAAAATTTTGTATTATATCTATATTGTTCTCTATTTCTTTTCGATATCGATTGTACCTAAAAAGTTATCGATAAAAATTTTTCAATAATTTTTTATAGTGCTTACATACAGTTATCGATAACTGTCTACAGACAACTATTGTTTATCGTTACAAAGAATTGTTAATCGATTGAAAGTTATCGATATTTGTCAACATAAAAATAACGATAATCAATGTAAAGGATTATCGTTTTTGATATACATACATGTATACAGCTATCGATATTTGTCTGCTTGAAATTTATGTCAATTAATATAAAGTTATCGGTATCGTTAACGACGTATAAGGTGGTTATCGTTAAGGTATATTTGTCTGCCTGTTATAGATGTTTGTACAAGTACATTTATCGTTAATGGACAGTCTGCATAACACTAACATTAAACTGTACAGTTATCGATACTTGCCTAAGTAAACATTCACTTTTAGCTATAATTTCAAGCTTCGAAATTCCATATTAATGGAAAATACGGTATTTTGTTTATTTTTATCGATTACCACTATAACATATAAAAATATTATCATTAATTATCGATTACTTTTCATTTACCATTAATTTGATAATTTTTTTTATTACTAAAACCATAAAATCGTTACACAGTTAAATGGAACATTTTTTTCTTTTGTTGTTGTTGTTGTTGTAAATGAGCCAACGTTCTCTACGTTCTCTTGTTAACCTATAAAATAGAAAATGTCTCTTGACTTAATCCACAAACTCCTTAAAGAACTTACGGCTTTTGTTGCCGTTATTACTGACATCTTTTAGAGAGAGAATTATCTCATTAAATAATATTTAACGATTGTAGAGGAGTAAGATTGGGAAAAGGGTAGCACTCTCCATTTTAATGTACGTGCTCTTTGGCTTAAATGTCATTTAAAATTAAATAACAAGCATAGAACAGCAACAACAACAACAGAACATCAGCATCAACACACATGCATGCGCTTGCATAAATTTGCCCAGGCAGAGATAGTAGATGAAATGAAAGGCCCTTTAAAAAACGATACACACATACATACCCATACACACATCCATACATACATATTCCTTAAAGAGAAATAAACTGCATGTGATATTTCTGTTGTCATGTTTGTTGTTGTTCTTGTTTTATTTATTTTTCTTGTTTTTTTCTCTTTTTTTTTCGAACGTTTAAGTCATGAGCCACTCATTTATGTGGATGAGTGGCTGTTTGGCTTGACTGCTGTTGGCTTGCTTGTATGTAAGTATGTGTTCTGACTGTTGCATACTTGCAGGCGTTTTAAAGTTCCTAACCCTGCTGCTTCTCTTGTTTCAACCCCGCACACAGTGTTAATAACAACACAATACATAAGATAGACAAACGGAAAAATAAAAGAAACAAAATAAACGAATAAAAGAGAAAAAGAGAAAAAAACATGCTAAATAAGCTTTTTAATAAAGTAACTTACGAAGACGATGGCTGAGCACAAAGAAATACAACAGAATAGAGAATAGATATACAGAGACCAAGAGAGAGACACACACACACTCTCACACATACAGTTATAGTATATTTGCTTGCTTAAGTACAATATTTTTATATTCAAAGAGCATAAGTGTGTGCATGTGTTTGCAAGTGTAAGTTTGTTGCATTAAACTATTACAACAAAAACTTCTTATACTCATTCAAACAACAATTATATGGTGACATGAAGAGCAATCATCGTTCATAAGAATATTTTATTTTAAATGTGTTGTGTTGTGCTGTGCTGTGCTGTATAACGGTTAGAGTGAAAGTAAAACATACAGACAGACAGACAGACAGACATACCTTTAGGTGTTCTAAATTCCGTTCAGAGTCGTATAAGAGGGTGTTTTTTTTTATTATTTTGTTTTCCTATTATTTTCTTATGCAGCCCTGTCTACTTAGGTAGTAAGTTGTAGTAAGAAAATGATTTCTACTCGGTCTCTCTTTTACTCTCTCGCTGTTTTATTATTCTTCAGAGCGTTTCATTGTATGGACGATAATGATAATAATTGTGTTCGTGTATTTCCCCTGTAAGAATTTACCGTTTTGGGTAATTTCTCTAATAAATTTCTATTGATTTTTAGAGCTTTTAACGCTCTTGTTTTTTGGGAAAAATAATAAGAAGTTGTTAAGGGTCCCCCACTTCAATGGAAGAAAGCGAAAAATTTATTCAAATTATGTTGAATTCATTTCAAACTGTAAATCATTTATCAATTAATTTTTGTTTTTTATTTTACAAATCGATTATTTTCAAAGGAAAATCGATACCGATAATTACATAAAGGAAATCACTAACAAAATTCTTATTATTTATCAATAATTCCCTGAAGATAATACTTATCGATATATTTTTCCAAGAAATCTATTTACTACCGATAGTTTTCTATAAAAAAGTAATGTCCTATGGAGAATTAAGTCACCGATAAAGTCAATAGCTTCATAAACAAAAATATTAATTATCAATAATTCCCTGAAGAAAATAAATAGTTATCGATAAATCCATTAAGAAAATTAATCGGTATTGTATTGTCAATATTTCGTACAAATCTTCAGCTATCGACAATTTACTAAAGGAAATAATAATCTATGGAAATTTAAGAATTATCGATATCTTTTAAAAAAAAAAATTAAAGGTTCTCGATTATTTCTTATAGAAAATTATGAAATATTGCANNNNAATTTAATAAAAATAATTGGTTACCTCTACTTTCTTAAAATATAAGTCATCGCACATTTTATAAAGACAAACATCAGTTATCGATAGTAACCTTAGTCACAAAAATTTTTAGCTGTCGAAAATTATTTTATTTATTGAAAGAAAAACATTAGTTATCGATAATTTCTTAAAGATAAATATAAGTTATCGATAGCATCTCTAACTAGAATTAAAAAACTATTGAGTTCCTATTAAAAATTAGGATGTTGTTATCGAAATTTTTCTATAACTTTCTGTAACTATAACTCTTCGATTTCTTATCGAAATTTTTCTATAACTTTCTATAACTATAACTCTTTTCGATAACTTTTATTAAATATTTACATTCAACATTTGCTTTACAATGGTAAACTTGCATATTTACTGTTACTTTTCTCATTATTTATCTTTCATTTACTTTATTTATGTTCGCATTATAAATCCCAAGTGCTTTTGTATTTGTGTAAATCTAATTAAAGTAATAACTTTACCGTTATTAAATGAAATACAAACAATACAATACAATAATAACAGTAACAGAAGAAAAAAAACCCTTAAAACTGATTTAATTTCTTTCACTCTACCTCTCTCTCTATCTCTCTCTCTCTCTCTATCGGTCTATTGTTTGAAATAAAAACAAAATACATGCAAAGAACAAGTTTATGCGTGAGTATAAAAGCAAGAGTGGGGGGATAAGAGATGGGAAAGGTCTGTTATGTTGAGTTGATTAAGTCAGTTACTTTTTAATTTTGCTTTTTTATTGTACAATCGATGTTGTTGTTCGTTTCCGTTTTCCATTTTGTAATTTTTTTTTTTTGTTTTTTTTTTTTTTTTTTGGAGAAAATCGATTTTTCCCAACAACCCTGCTTGTGTGTGTTGTTTTTATCCCATACTATTGAGCAAGAGAGGAGAGTATAGAAAACAGTTTAGAAAACAGAAAATAACAAAATATAGACACACACTGTTATGCATACATACACAGTGTAACATTTATTGCGCGTGTGTGTGTGTACAGATTTGTAGCGAATGTCAAGAGAAGTAAATAATCAAGCTGAAGAGCGAAACACCAATGCAAAACCAATTTTTAAGTGATTTTTAATGTATAAGTGTGTATGTGTGTTCAATTGATAATTTTTTAACTTACCCTTGCATGCATGTGAGCATCCCCTTCACTGGTTTGCTGGACACCGGTGCGTATTTTTTTATTTTGCGGCCCATCACTGACTATTAAACCACCGCCGCCGCCGCCACCACCACTGCCATTAGTTGCGCCGTTATATGGCATTGTGGTCGCCGTTGCGAAGTTTAATTCGGTTATTGTTTGTTGGTGAATTATTTTGGCGGTTTTAGGCGTAAAAACGCGCGCGTTTACAACACAAAAATAAAAATGAGATTAAAAAACCTTCGCTTACCGGGCGGAAGAAAAAAAACACGCGGGTTTTTCTTCTCTCTCTCTCTCTCGCTCTCTATCTCACTCTGTTTAAAATTTTGAATTCAAACACGTAAAGAATGAAGACGCGTTTAAATTTTAATTATTTTTTTTGGCTTTTTTAATTATTTTTTTTTTAATGCTACGCACTTAATTACACATGAACGAAACACACTAATATTGTTGTTGTTGTTATTATTATTGTTTTTAACTGTTAATTTATATTTTTAAAATTATTTTTAAGCGTTTTTTTTTATTAACTTTTTCTTCTTTCTGTATTTCCGTTTTAGTTTTGGATTTTAAAGAATTTCTTGGAATTTTTTAAATTTATTTTCTTTAATATTTTTTTTTTTAATGGTTAATGGTTATGCTAGTTGTTGTGTTAATATTAATTTTCTTGTGGTTTATGCAGCTTTGGCTGGCATTTATTTGGAATTTATTTTAAATTTTATGCTTCTTTTCTAGAAGATTTATTTACTTTGTTAGACTTCCTGGCTGCTATGCGGTCGTGCTTCTAAACATTCACACACAATTTTCTTTGATTTACTTGGAAACGATCAGCTGTTTGAAGAAAATCATGGAAAGAAAAAATAAAAAAGAAGACTTTTTAGAATTTAAACATTTATTAATAAGCTTGCATGTTTGTATATAATATTTAAAAATCTATATTGGAATTTGTTTATAATATTCCACATAATTATTGCGTTTTTTCCTTTTTCTCCCAGTTTCCCCCATATGAATTAATTTTTTTTTTTTGGTTTTTCTCAAATAAACATATTAATCGTACAACAACAACAACAATAAATAAAAATTTTCCTTAATTACTCTGTAGTTTACCTAACAATAATTTATATTGCAAACATAAACACACGATTCTTTAGGATTAATGGATTAAAATAAACAAAATAAAATTGAAGAAAAAAATCCATTGGAAACCTATAACAAAAAAATAACTTCTTTACCACAGCCATTTACGCACTCATATACATGTGCACCACTCACACACAACCTTAACAGGTTTTTCTTTTTCTCGTAATCGCCAGTGTGGTGAATTGAATCCATGCAACGCTCTTTCGTTGGTTGGTTTTATGATTCTTTTGTTTTGATTTCTTCTTCATTTACGGTAAATTTCAAGTGAATGAGTGATTGAGTGAAGAGCAAATGTTTTTGTTGTTATTGTTGATTTTTTCTATAGAGAGGCATAGTTAAAGCATAACAATATAATATTAGAGTTGCCAAACGTGATATTAGTTTTACAAGCAATTGAAGTAATCGAAATAGAAAATTATTGACTTAAAAAAAAAAAACAAAATCCTGCATTATGGCCTAAAGAAAGGCGAAATTTTATGCAAATGTTTTACACAAAATTTAATATAAGCCATCTTATGCTTTTGTTTAACTCTTCATTCCATTTTATTTTTTATTATCGAAAATTTTGATAATTATATTTATTGTAATCGAATATTTATAATATAAAAAATTTTCCAATTATCGCACATGTTTTAGCTAATTTATCGATAATTTTCTCAATAGAAATTATTATTTATTCCTTTTTCGTTCTTGTAATAAACTAAATCCGTGATAGAAGCCCCGTCTACCTATTTCATTTAAATTTTTCGTTTCACTGAACAATTCATTAGGATCAAAAATTACTAGTTATCGATAGTTTGTTTTAAAAAAATTGTAAAGTTATCGAAAATTTGAATTTGTTTGTAACTATCAGCAAACTATCTATAAGAAATTATTAGTTATCAATAATTTTTATAAACAAATTTAATTCTCGATAACTTCGACATAAAATCAAAAGTTGTCGATAATTTGTTTAGTTATAATAATATAAATTTCCTAACGATAAAACCAATGATAATTTATAATGAAAATACATAAGTTATCGATAATTTTCTACGAAAGTTATCGATAATTTGTTCAACAATAATTATATCCATGTTTTCTTAAATATATTGGCTATTGACAATTCCCAATG
>QOCX01000229.1:262124-317845 GCA_005959815.1 Sarcophaga bullata
ACTTCCCTTAATAAGAAGTACATACTTACTATTGACAATGCGTTAAAGAAAATGTTTGGTTATCGAGTAATAAGTTATCGATAATTTTCCACGGAAGTTATCGATAATTTCTTTAGCAGAAATAATTCTTTAAGGAAAAATATTGGCCATTAATAATTTGTTTATGAAAAGCTGCAAGTTATCGACAACTTCTCAAGGAATTCCTGTACAAATTAAATTAAAACAAAATTAGTTTCTTTATCGATTTATACTGACTCCACTTCGTTTTAAGCACTATACATAGCTTATACACAATGTCTGTAATTAACCATCGGGATGGGGAAATTGTTATTAAATGCTAACATGGTAACCCTGTTTACAACCAACCAAGAAAAGCCCTGAAAAACAACAAACAACAAATCTACTCTCTCTCAAATTGTTATCATTACTGTTGTTGGTGGTGGTGTTGTATTGAATATACTTTTTTAATATTTTCAATGTTCAACTAAACTGTAAGTATATATTCTTTTAATTTTAACGACTTTTTAATAATAAAGGGAGAAAAAAAAAAAACATGGAAATAAATGCCCTCCATAAAATAAACCAAAAAATAAAGGAACATAAAATTTTGATTTACGATGTGTTGACAACCCTTAAAATACACACAAATATGTACACAGTGATTAGAAAAACTCAACTTCACCAGAGAGAGAGAAAGAGAGAAACATGACAATGAATGGAGAAAAGTTTGCAAATATAACGGAATAAAGAGTTGAAATAGGAATCGAAAACACAACGCCAACACACAAAAAAAGGATTGAGAGAGAAAAACTGTTATTAGGCTGGATGGCTGGCTGGTTGGTAGCTTGGTTGAGTGTTGGGTTATGTAAGTTAATTCGGGGATGAATTTACCACATTCAGGCATACTCATACACATTCACTGATACTCGTTGCTAATTTAAAGAGAAGTTAAAGTTACTGTTAATAAAATAGAGAGAGCCAAGCTACTTTGTTTTGTTTTTCTTTTCAATATTTTCTTTATAGTAAATGTTGTTGTAATTTTTTTTATTCTTTTTTTTAAAGCTTTTTTGTTAATAATTTTTCTTATTCACCCTTCAAAGATTTTCTACGAATTTGTTAAAAGAGAAAATCTTGTTGAAATAAATTTTATTTTCAAAAAATTATTTTTTCTAATAATAAAACACACACACATACATACATACTTGTATAGATATGTACATATAAAAAAAATTCGCCAAAAAGAAATTCTGTTTCAGCCACATACAACACACACACACACATACACCCATGCAAACACTCATTCTTTTGCTTACTTTTATAGAATGACACATGAAAATATAAACGAAAATGATAAATTTTTCAATGTTGAGTAATTGTTGTTTGACATATAATATGTTTCTTGTTATTGTGTTCTTGTTGTTGTTTTCTTTTAAATATTTTTAATGTGCTTTTTTATGTTTTCTTTACTTTCTTCACACAATAACAAGTGTTTTCTTTTTAAATAAAAATTAATTAAAATTCTTTACTCGTTTCTTATTATTTTCCTGTTCGTTCTTTTTGCTTTTCCTTTCTTTTTCTTTTTTTTTTTTTGTGGAATATTTTACCGTTTGTTTTATTAGTTTGTAGGAGTATAACTTACACGTTGAGAGACCAACCACATGAAGCACAAGAACACTAACCAACAACAACAACAAAGTGCGTAAGTTTAACGTTTAACGTCACTTTATCAATTGTCAACTGCACAGTTACAATATACGACAGAAAGAGAAAATGTAAACTTGCCGACGACGTTTTTCTTTCTAAAACGAAAACTTTTTAATGATGGTTGTGTTAGTGGTGAAAATAAATCAGAGTTTCAAGTGGTGAATGTGGGTGTCTGCTGCTGCTTTTTTTTTTCTTCTTTTGCAATAAAATATGTGGGAGAAATAAGGAATTTACTCTCTGTGTTTATCTAAAACTCTTACTCTCTTTTTCTAATAGGAAAACCCCCCGTTGGTTTTTACCACAGATTTCCTTGTTATTAGAGTGTGTTTCAAAGCTTTTCTTGTATTGTATTTGAACTTTCTCACCATATTTCAAAGCATACATACACACGAGACAAATGCACTCGGTCTCTGCTTAATGGCTGACAATGATGCTCCTTGAATAGTATTGTCAACTTGAAATTTTTCACTCCAACAAATTCTATTCCAGTTGCAGGCAAAGCAATTCTATTTGGGAATCCCACAATTTTTTTTCTGATAAGGTGTAGGATAAATACTTTGTTTTTGTATGAAATGTAAGACTTCGTATCAGGTTAGGTAATATGGTGCATACAGTTCCCGCCTTCAAATATTAGAAATAAAAATTCAAAGGCGGGAGGAGGAGATTTTCTGTATTTGTGTATTACAGACTGAGGCATTTGCGAACTTTTGGTACCTAATCCAGACTATAACGCCTATACCTAAGAAGTTGCCCTATTGCAATAGGTAGTGTGTTGGCTTATAGGAGAGTCTGCTCCCAGCAATCTTCTGGCAAAAAGCCAGAGAATACGTAAAATTGAGAAAAAGTTTCTCAAATTGGATTGAGTCCGTGTTAAAGTGTAGGTCCCGGCTAAGGGATTGTAATGATGAATTAAGTAAGATCGTACTGTGGAAATGGACTAAAAAACAATAGAAGTATTAAAAAATCTTAACAGATATCACTTTGCAGCATTCCAGTTCTTCGTATCGGTTGTGAAACCTTTCAAAAAAAATCGAACTTAAAAAGATACGTATTTTCTGAAGAAGGATGCTTATTTGTGCCTTTTTTTAAATTCCTAAACTTAACAACACTGTTATTGTCTCTCTAATACACCACTTGCTTGTATTTTCTCAACTTAACTATGCTCTCACACGTACTCACTCTTTTATATTTGCAGGCCTTTTTTCAAACACTCTCTTCTCTATTTCTATTTCCTATTTGATTTTGTTATTGTTGTTGTAGTTACTGTTAATTTTTCTTCCTCTACTTCACATTACACTGGATTTCGTTATTATACTTCTTTTAGTTTCTCGTTTTCTTAATCAAAAATTTAAATTAATTATGCCGTTAATTGTTTAATACCTTATAAGTATTACTGTGTTGTTGTTTCCCGTCTTTTTTTAATTCAATTCGAATTGTAATCAGAAACTTTTTATTCTTTTACTTTTGTCCACCAGCAGCAGCAAGAACTAAAACTTCTTGTTTGTAACTCGTTACTTATTACACAGAGAGAGAGAGACAGTGACAGAGCGAGCGATAGAGAATGGAAATACAACAAGACCTGTTAGGCAACAATGGCAGCAATTTGTTGCCATTTTCTAGTTAGAAAATATGCGAAAAGAGACAAAGAAACAACATTTCGTTTGTATAGAGATGCCAGATGTTAAATATTTTGAAAAATCTCTATTAAAGAGAGTAATTCGGCTAATGGATCTGTGGATTATTATCAAAATAAGAAAAAAAATTGTTGTTTATTGAAAAATATGAAAATGAAAGGCAAGATTCTATTCGGAACAGAAAAATTCTCCTTGTTAATAGTACAAGTTAAATACAGTTTCAGAGAATACCTCTAAAAGCTTTGAAATCAAATCGAAACATTTATGGTCACATATTTCTAGGTCACGTAAGCAGATGTTTTTGGTGAAAGAACCAAAAAAGCTTGATTGCATATTTCAGGAACAACATTTATCGAAACCTACATGTTGCATGCAATAACGAGCAAAGCACAGTATCAGGAGCAGGTAAATTTGGGAATCGAAAAGTTAGAAGAAAATCACGCTGGACTGATGACAAGACATGGCTATTTTGCCATTACAACCCTTTAGTTGGGATTACAAGCTAGTTTCTCACACCACCCATGTTGAGTCTGTTAATTTTATCCACGCGTTAGTGGGACCTACAGTTTAACGTCAACTCCGAACGAGAGATTTAAGAAAGTCATGGCAATATTTTTTGTTCTGAGTTTTTGCCAGAAGACTGCTGAGAGCAAGCAATCGAAAGCAATATCGTTTAGTTCAAGATGACTAAGCTGGGGTTTGAACCACAAGGTCTCGCCTAATAAGCAAACACATTATTTACGACGTCTGTTCTAGGAAAAAGGTGAACATTATTCTTATAACTTAAGAAGAATTGTTTGACTTCGGAATCCGCTGAAACTATTAAAAAATCGATTGGCATATCGCCATAATCCCGACTGAGAATATCAGACCCTTAACGTGAGGTCAACACACCCTTATTTATGGATGCGAGTCATAAAATGTGGAAAAATTTCACTTCCGAATAATTCTAGGCTTTCATTAATAATTCACTTCGAAAAATCCGAAGTATAAACTGACACGAAACGACAACGTATGGCGGTTTGCGAGCAACAAAAGAGAGCACAATTAATTAAAAAATCGCTACGGGCAAAATGTAGATAGAGAAACCATATTTTTCAAAAATGTATTTATGATATCGCAAAACAGGAGAATATAGGCCATCCACAAGAGACCTGAAGGGCTCTTATACAGCAATTATCTCTAAAAATCCTTTAGTTTACTCAAACATCCATGCTGCCTCATTTAAATTGTCTATTATCGTGTCTTTTCACATGAAGGCTTAAGCTCGCCAGCAGCAGATGACAGCGAGTTAAATTTCTAGATTCTGCTGGACTTATATGGGTCCCGATTGTACCCACGGCCTTTATTAGACCTGAGCCCGTTGTTCAAACACCTTGTTCAGACATCTCGAACAAAATGAAATATGAGAAAAATATTACTTCAACAACATGCTCTCAGCATTCTTCTGGCAAAAACTCAAGTCAAGTCAAGTAAAATTGCCATGAAAAGTTTTCCAAAAATCTGTCGTTCGTAGCTGACTTCAAACTGTAGAAATTAGGTTGTAAAACTGACTAAAAGGTTGTAATGTACAATTGAGTAAGGTTTCCTATAGAATTTGTTTGATCCCTGTGTTGGTTGTTGAGTTATGCTGTAACAATAGGTCTAACTTGTAGTCTGGATGGGATGGTGAACATAATCTAAAGATGTTTTCTATACCTTCCAAACATTTAGAACCTATTTAATGACTCTGTCTTACAGTTACTGCCTGTGCTGACGTTTATTTCGCCTATGGCATTCAAACGAAATCTTTTTTCTTGTAAAGAAGCAAGTAAATAAAGAGTTCTCTCTTTCTAGAGGTTCAAATGAACCTTTAAAATTTTTGTAAAAAAAATTTCTCTTGAGCAGTCGGTTTAATCGTCAAGTTTAACTCCCGCTTAACACCGTACGATGACTCAATTTCTCCAATAAACAAACAAAACAGAAAACATGATTACCAAAACACTTTCACTTCTGTGTCATTACAACAACAGCAACAGCAATACCAAAAATAAATTTACAATAAACAACAGCAACAACAACAGCAAAAAAAGAAGATTTGCATTCAAAAATGTTTTCTTACTTCAAAAGCTGGCGCAAAACAGAGAAACAAAAACTTTTCAATGCAGCTCCAATTGTTCCACTTAATTTGACTGCGCTTCTGTTGCTTTTTTTGTTTGCTTTTTTTTGCAAAGTCAAGACACAGGCTTTAATTTCTTCTTTTTTATGGTTTTTTAGTAACTCAAGAGGAGGAATTCGGAAATTTTATTTAATTTTTGGTTTTGCTTCACACAATTTTATTGGAGATTATTTTTTCACAAATTTTTTTTGATAAATTTTTGTCTAAAAATTCGTTTCTTTTTTTTAATTATTTTCTGTTATAAAATAGAAAAACTACTGCGATTGAAAAGGAATAGATTTTGAAAAATTATTTAGAGATGGTAAAACACAAACCTAAGGATGGTAAACCACATACGGGATTGGAAAAACGGCATAGAAGTGGGAAAAAATCCAGTAAAAAAAAGGTAGTTTTCTCAGGTCTTGGCAATCGTCTTTCCTAAACCCACATATGCTAATTTAATATCCAACATCAGCGCCTAGTTCTCCTGGAATTCTAAACAATTCTGAGGATGAGTGTGCCTACTGATTCTGAAAGCATGACGGATCACCGATTTTGTACTGTCATTATTAACCGGTCATCCCAACTAAGCTGTGAATTTGTAACAAATTCTTGCTCACTATCGTCAGGACAAAACTCTTTGGAACCCAATTAAAACGGTATTCCCAGGGCGATAAAAAAACATAAACCCTACTGTGGAAAGAAAAATTGAAATAAGACTGGTTCGCCGATGATAACAGGGCCGGAGCAGATTACAAACAAAGGAATTTGTTGTGGCCATTCGTTCTACGTATTCTAAGTATTTGTCGCAGTCAACTTTCCTAACTAGAACGCCATGTACTCAAGGCTATTTATTTTACACATTGTTCTCACTGAGGGACCATAAGCAAGCCATTTACATTTTTATCCGTGAAACATCTGGAGAAATGCAATGACGTTATGGAAATTACTCAGCAGTGCCAAACAAGATGAACTATTTACTCCAGAGTTCAATAAACGTTAGGCCAAAAATCTCCGACCTTGTATGACAAAAGCCAGGCACTGACACATGCTGTAAACAGTTGTTATCAAACCCCTTTTAGATCCTCAGCTTCTGTCGACAATAGTCCAATTAGTATTATGGGAATCGGAATAGGACCACTATTCCTACTGAAAGTTTTTTCAGACAATATTCCGAAATTCAGTGCTCTGTACTCCTTTTGCTAGTTGTTTAGCAATGCACCGAGCTAATAATATTCTACCCTTGTTTTTGGGGCTTTAGTAAAGGTTAACTACGCATTGAATTTTCTAGAGGAACTTTCGACGTTCTTTGGCGGGGTTTATTGGACAAATGACGTCATAGCACCCAGGCTGGGAAATCCTAACCAACCACAAAGAAGTACGCAGTTTCCCTATAAGCACCGTCGATAAAATCTAGTGACAGATGTTAAAGGCTATAAGAAAACTACCGGAAGTAAATATGGGTGATATAGACCGTTATGGCCAGAGTGAGACATAATGCTAGCGTGTATCAGTTCCGTAGGGCTTGCAATACAAATTTGTTTTAGGCGGTAAGCGTGATACATGCCAAATGATATCAAAAACCTATTGTACGTTTCCAACACCTTTAGAAAAAGATGGCGCTTGGTGCAGGAGTTCATGCGAAGGGGTAGAAATTTATGCCAATAACTCGTTAACTGCATTGGAAACGACCGCGGTTTCTCTGAAGAACCTCATCTCAATTGGTAATTGAAAATTTCCGCATCAAACCTTCACTAATTTCATCAGGTACAGCAAATGTTTAAAAGAAGTATTTAAAAAGCTTTTACCGGTCTTTACCACATGAGTCTTGAATTCCTTGGAAAACAAAAAAACTCCAGAAATACCTGCGAATGTAATAATACCACTGTCGGAAAGGACTTCCTTTCGATTATAAACTTTTCTCATTTGTTTTACCAAAAACTTGCTTCCAATGCCGTTTAAAATCCTTTTTAAAAGTTTGTTTAATGATCTGGCAACACTTGTTTTATGTTATTTGTTTAACTAGAAAATGCAAGTAGAGAGGAACATGAGTAAAAAAAAATTGAAAAAAAAAAAATACGTACATTCACTCACACACACCTCGCAAACACACATGGATCCAATAAGAAAAATAGTAGTAGACGTCTGACAACAACAACAAATACATGCAAACAAGTTTTTCCAATTTAAAAAAGTTTAAAAAAAAGACAAAATACAACAGCAATACACAAATGGTTGGCTACTGTGTTTATTTTTTTTTTTTGCATATTTTAGCGTCTTATTGACTCACATTGAAAATGTTTTTTTTTCTTTGTATACAAAATGTAACACAATTACACTTGAAACCGATGAAAAAACAACAACAAAATTACCATTTTTTAATTATTCTCATTGAATAATGAAAGAAAAAAAGAGCGCAGTAAAACAGAGCAAAGCTAAGCAGTGTCAAGAAAAACTCCCTTTTCTTTGCTTTAATAATTTACCGTTTTGTTACAAATATGGCTGGCTGGCTGGCTGGGCTGTTTGTTGGCTGTAGGGTTTTTATTTGTAAATTGCACCTAAGTTTGCATATTTTTTTTTTCTTTGCTTTTTACTTTTTTTTGTTATTCTTTAATTCCTTTTGTTTTCATACAAGAAAAAAATTTTATTTTTCACACTTTCACTTGGTTGTTGCTGGTTGTGTTGTGTTGATATTAATTTTTGCTGGTTTCACAGAAAAAAAAAAACAAAAAAAAAGATGGTTGATAATGTGCAACGGCTAACAAATGTTGTTTTATTACAACAACGACAGCAACAACTATGCCAGGCAAACAAACACATGCATGCACCGTAGGCAGTTTACTGTGGGGTTTTTTTTCTTTAATTTTTTTGCTGTTTTCAAAGGAATTTTTTAGCTTTTTCCGTTTATTTTTCTTTAATAACTTTTCTTTTACCGTTATTCGTTGAACTTTAACACAAAATTTACTCCCTTTTGCTAATTTCTAATTTCTTCTTATTCTTATAGGCTTACAATAAATTTCTTGTTTTCCTTTACCTTTTTCTTATTTATTCTTTTTTTTTTTTTCTTTCAATTCCAATTAGAAATTCTCTTTTGCTTGTTATATATATTTTTTAATACTTTTTCTGTACTCTTCTTAATAGATTTTTATTATTTTTTTGCTTCTTTCCTTTCTATTTTTCTTTTTTTACTTGAATTGGTTTTCACTATTTTTATAATAACTGTGTTACAATTTCTAGATCCGTTTTAATACCTCCGTTTCGCTTCAAAGTACAAGACGTACTGAACAATTTTGTATGTGTTTCATGAAAAAACACAAAAAAATTTAAAAAAAAAACGCTTACAAAGAGAAAATTTTTATTTCAACGTTAACAGCGACGCTGGCTGCTGCGTTGTTTAAAGCTTATGTTATAGATTTTCTCTTTTTAACAATTACCGCTACTTAACTTACGTGTGTGAACATCGTAAAACATCACATTACTCAAGTACTCATACACTTGCTCTCTTTCTCTTGTGCTTTGCGTTTGTTTGTTTTAATTTGAACAACATGGCTGGCTGGCTGGTTGTCTGTTTATAGGTGGCGTATACGTGCGTGCGTGTATCTGTTTTTCCTCAATTCGCCTTAACCCATAACAACGCACGTAATTCGCCACTGTTGTTATTATTGATACAATTGTTTAAGGTTTTGTTTTTTTGTTTTTGTTTTTATCATTAAATGTGCATGCAAAGATTGCCTTTGTTAAGGCCTTTTGTGTGTTTTGTTTTGCTTTATGGAGTTAAACAGTGGTTTGGGTAGATATAAATACTGTTAAAATTCATTATAATAGAGTTGCCAATGGCCTAGTAAAAGCAATAAAAAATATTTTCTTATAAAATGTTATAGAATTGCAAGGAAAAAGAAATTTAAAGACATTTTACTAAACTATAGAGTTGCCAAAGCCTATTTCAAGTCCGTGGCTTGTCTTATTAGAACCAAATACCGTTCCATACATAACCTTCCACAGAAACGTAGAACTTTTTCAATCTTCTTTAAAATAACCTCAACTACATCTGCGGTTCAAAATTATTAAAAGTAAACCACATTGGATAACCCCACATAAACATCAAAAAATTGTTGCCCTTAACCAGTGTGCATACCCAATATTAACGTTCATTTTCGGTATTTCTGTTGTTTTGTGTGAATGCATGTACAATTGCATAAATGTACACTCGCATGCACATACACTTGCACTCACAATAATCATACGTTAAAGCGATGTTAAGCTTAACAGGCGAATTATGCACTCGCTGTTGTATTGCATTGTTGTTGTTTGTAAAATATTTGTAATGGCGATAGCAGTAGCAGCAACAGCAAAAGTTTGTAGAGAGTAAGTGTGCTACAAACATATGAACGTACGTCAGTGTTTTCCTAAGATCGCGTGCGCGCACTTATGTATAATGAACGCAAAAGAAAAAACGGAAAATTTGCAACAAAAAAAAATAAAAGAAAACTAAAAACAAAAACAAGTGAAAGAATAAAATAAAAACAAAATATAGCAGAAATGGCGTTTGAGTGGTAAATGAATTCGGGCTTTCCAAGAAAATAAAAGAAAAAAACAATAAAAACCCTGTTAAATTGTTAAGCTTTTAATATGTAAACGACGCGACGCGAGAGTGCAAAGCAAAATACCAACGCAGCAATGTAACAGAGCTGTTGGTGTAAGCAAGCGTCAGCAGAGCTGTGGTAAGCATGAAAGTGTTTAGAAGAGTGTAAAAAATCAGTGTGCGTGCGTGTGTGTGTGTATACAAGAAACAAAAGAGAAGTTTTAAGTGTGTTAACAGAAATGTATGAGAGAGTAAAATCAAAGTGCATGTAATGAATGCAACCACCAACAGTAGTAATCCAATCAGAAATAATAAAAAAGAAAACGAGGTAAGCATAAACAAAACATTGCAAAAGAGAAAGAGAGAGAGAGAGAGAGAGTAAGCAAGAAACCATTATTTTAATACAAAAACAACATCAAAAGACAAACTACACAAGAAGAAGAAAAAAATAAATAAACAAAGCATGCGCTGAATGCAAATTTAAATTGCATATGGCCTTTTACAAAGTACAGTTAGTTACATATTAAAGAGCTTACATTTAAGAGAATATATTAAGAGAATTTTTTAAGGCGAATTTAAATGATTTCTTCAAAGAGCAAATAAACAATGTTCATGAAAATTATTGTTTATTTTAAATAAAAAAAATTTCTCACGCCTTTTACAATATAAATCAAAAGCAACAACAACAGCAACAACAGTAACATGGAAAAATATGTACATATAAACAAAAAAAATTGTTTTTTGCAGCTGCATTTTTAATAAAATGCAGTTTTTTAAGGCAACAAAAAAAAAAACAACAAAAATCGTGTTACAAACCAGTCTTTAAGCCGAAAGCTTTACTTTAATTTAAACTACAAAAAAGCTTTTTCGATGAAGAAAAAGAAGCTTTTTAACAATTAAAATTCTTTGTTTTTCATGCTATTGTTTTTGTTTTTTTTTTTTTGTATTTTCGAGTAGTAATTTAACGCCATGTCAGATTTAAAACAAATCAAATGCTAACGGCTTACAAAAAAAAATTCGTCTATTTTGCTCTCTCTCTCTCTCTCTCTCTTTCTTAATTATTTAGAAAATTGTTTGTGATGAAAAAAAACTAGCCACTTTTTATGCCTGTCAATTGAAACTCTTTTATAAAGGGTTATCCATTTAACGGTTGCAAAATGTTGTGACATTCGATCCCTTTGTGTCGGCTTTCAATCACTTTTTAGGCCGTCAATATTCACAGTGGCAAATATAAAACCTTCCGAAGGTCATGGGATCCTATTGTGTTCGTCTTAGAAGAGGGAAGGGAATTACGTAAAAAAATTTTAATAGAAAGAGCGAAAGAAAATTGCAAAAAACAAAGCATAAGAATGAATATAAAATCCTCTGCTTGCACTATCCAATTGTAAACCTCAAGACAGCCTGAATTGCTACTCCTAGCGAAGGAGTTAAACCCCATAAGAAACTGCGCTATCGGCGTATAGAATCTTCTTCTACAAAACCTTAAGAAGAACCTCTATTACCTCCTAGTCTTCCTTATTTTCATAGACACCGCAAAAGTCCAGATTACACCTTTTTAACATACCTGCCAGCGGTCTGGCATTACCATGTCTCTTAAGGAATCTAGTTAGCAGCTTTATGAGAGACTTTCTAAGTTCCAGCAGCTAGCTAGCTTGACCAACTTCGACAAATGGTCAGAGACTTCTGGAGACGCAACATCCCGACCTATCCTCATTACAAATCTGCTTGATTTCTGGGATCAATGTCTCGTTGTACTACCAGATTAGAGAAGTAGGACGAAAGCCCGTCACCAATCAAGTCAGAAAATAATGTGACATGCACGTAAGCCTTCCAGACCAATCCTTTAGCACTCAGTGGCGCTTGACTGTCCACAAAAATGTCATAACAATGCACATTAGAAGAAACCAGGTCTACCACGTCTCTGGAGCCTTCAGAACAGGTATATTTCAGTTTGAGGAAGATTGCAGTCATTACCCTATTCATAAAGAAACTCGAGTTCAAGATTCTTTCAAAAGACAAGCGCATAGAATCGAGTGAGAACATAATCTCACAAGCAAGTTAGGTCTCATTTCTAGGAATATTACTACGGGATTGGTATTCAACAGGAACTGACCCGATCCGGCCTGAAGTGGATAGAATTTAATTAACACCACACTGTAGTAAGTCTGGTGGTGGTTTTGGCAGTGGTTTCGAAACCCCTGAATGGTTAACCCCCTTAGAACAGTACAAATAACAACTCTATGCCTCCAGAAGCATGTTTTTAATGCTCCTCTTTCCCCTTTACCCCTACCAGCCCTAGAGCTGGTAAAAAATACTTTCTTTAAAGCTTCTCTTTTTGTTTTCTCAGAAAAGAGATTAAAAACCCTGTAAAACTTCAATGCATTTTTAATGTATGCATGTGTTGCTGATGTACATGTGACTGGGTGCATGTGTGAGTGCTTGTATTTTATGGCTACCATTTTGCCATACGCCTTGAGCCGCATGTGTGAAACCAGTGTAGCATAAAATACAATACAAATGTTCTCCGCTTTCTTTCACTTCTATTTTCTTTTTTTTTTTGCATTTTCACTGTATTTGTTTATTTGTTGTTGTTCCTGTTGTTGATGTTTGTGTGCCATTCGTTTTTAACAGTTTGATTAAATTTGCTGGGTGAGTGTGTGTTCGTGTTGTTCAGTTGTAGGCTCCTAAAAAACAAACAAAAAACCAACAACAATACATTGGAGTTACTATTGTGACATTTACTAGGTTTTTCTTTACTCTCTTGCACAGACCCAACACACAAACACTTGCTATAGAGCTATGTATGCGTGAGTAAGTAAGTGCCTTTTATAAATAAATGTGTTGTGTTGTGTTGTATTTTTGGAGATTTGTTTTGTTTTTGTTTTTTTGGTTGTGTTGGTAGAAAGTATGGCAAATTAATGTTTCGCTTCATGGCTGCCATTACAAATTTAGTGTGAAAACATTAAAACGCTTATACAAACGCTAAAAATAAGGACATAAAAATGTCAAAACATAAAAGTGTTAAGATATAAAAATGTTTTAACTTAATTATATTTTTTGAAACGTATGTGTGTATGTGTAAGACATAATCGCCATTTTTTTATTCGTTTGAAAGACCGTTTGAAACACAGGCCGATGTCGGCGGTAATTTTAGTTTACGAAACGTGTTCGTATATACCTGAGACTTAAGACAACTCCACAAGAAAAAGTCTAACTGAGACACGTAGCACGATTTCGGTGGCTAGTTCTATTTGAGTTAACCATGCTCGTACATGACTTATCTCAAATATCCTATGTAGCATGAGCTGTGTGGCACTGTTGTGGAACTGTTGAAAGCGCATGTCATTGGTAATCAGATCATCCAAGCTAGCCTTTGTCAGTGATAGCTTGGTCAACATCGTACTCAAAGAAATATGGTCCGCCAACTCAAAATTCACATCAAACAATGATGCATTTAATGTTCTTGGATCTCATGTGGATTAGTAGAGTTCCAAATCTGCGAATTTTGTTTGTTCAGGTACTGTTTCATCTAGAAAAGTGTCTCATCGCTGAAGGCAAATTTTTCGATAAAAATTTTCGATGAATAAATATTAACCCCAGCTTCAGAGCCTATTTAGGGTACACATGTCGTTGTTTATGGTCGTTATGATCAGTTCCTGAGTCAGTTGAATTTTTTACGGCTGCTGACCCAAGTTACAGTGTCGAATTCTTCAAGTTGTGGTCTTTGAAAGGATAAGTTCTTGTGAGAGAAACAAAATCATCTGCTACGGATTATCCTAGCACAGATATTGGTCAATCGTTTACTCAACCAGGAACTCATATTTATTCACCGCTTTGGGTGTAGTTCTCTCGGTAGGACAATTATGACGATCGTAAAATTTGCGTTGAAGGCGGTACGTTGTCCGAAAAGAATTCCCATTTTGATAAAGTTTTTGATTTTATTATTTGAACGTGGTGCTCAATGGCAATGACAAATAAATGACAACTAATTTGACAGCTGTAGTTGCAAGATTATGGTCGTTATCAACTATCAAAGTTCGGAACTCCATGTTGGAAAACCCTATACATATTTTTTTGTTGAAACTTTATTAAGTTGACAGAAAATTACTTCTAATCGTTAAAAATTCCTTTTTAATACGATTAAGTGACGGCTAATTAACGCTTTTATGTTTAACGGCTTAGTGTTAATGCTTTCATAAATTCACATGCAGGAGGCTAAAAAATAGAGCGAGAGAGAGAGAGATAGAAAGAGATTAACATCATATTAATTTCATATTGATTTGTAATGTTTGCTGTTGTAGTTCTTTAAGCTCATTAAACTCATGTATTTATAACGGTTAAATAATAATTTACTCACTCTCTCTATAATACACAGAGAAAATCATGGTAATTTTAGTTAATGATGTTACAGTAACGATAGGAATACTTATAAGCACACACATGGGTGCATACACACATGCATAAAAACACTTTCCTTTATTTTGTTGCTGTAAGTAGAAAAACTGATGAGTATTCTTAAGATTGTACTTTCTTTATAAGCGGAAAAGGAATAGAAAATGAAAAACAGTAGCTTGTTTTTCTTTTTTTTTCTTCTTGCTCTCTAAAGATAATTTAACAGAGAACAACGCATAATTTTCTATTGAGTCTCTCATTATCTTTTAACCATAAACACAGAACACAGTGAGAAGATATTGAAACAAGTAATCAGTAGTAGAATACATATGGGAAATATAGAACAAGTGGGGTATGTTTATTAAGCTTTTACGTGTGTTGTGAGCACACCTACACATACTTATAAACGTTAACGGTTAAGGTAAATTCCTACATACATTCACACCATATACGTATGCTTACATATACACTCACACCATACATTTATTTTCTTTTACTGATTGTTTTTGGTGTTACACATCTTGTGTTTATGGTTGAAAAGTAAAATTGCTCAGTTTATTGTTTTAAAATTGTTATGCTGACAGTTTTTATAGGAAAAACTGCTTTTAAATAAATTTAAATTAAGAATATCTTTGGAACTGAGTAAGATATTAAAAAAATTTCAAAAGTTTTAAAAAAGTTAATGAAATAGAAAATATTTAAAAGCAAAAAAATTTAAAAAAAAAATTAAATAAAAAATGAAAAATTTTTAAAATTGTTTTTAAGTAGGTTGTTACTTAAACCTTGTATTAATTTAATTTTTTTTTGCTTATGTATACATACGTATACTCCTCGTACGTATGCTTCCATTTAAGTTAACAGTATATTTTTTTTAGCGTTATGCACATCATGGCTGCCGGAAACAGGATGTTAAGATAGAAAGCTTATTAGAAGCTCAAAGCAAAAAGCAGTTAAAATACATTTGAAAATATTCTCATTGTTGCCATCATCACCATCATTATGATCATCATCATTAAATTGAATTCTTATCTGTTTTCTTAAGGATATGGCTTAAGATTTTCCTTATTATACACGTTCAATATCTTCAAAATTTAATATTTTTTGTTGTTTGTTAATTAAACAGCATTTGGCAGGCATATTAATTGCTAATAAATGTTCATAAAATTTTTAATTTGAGCTCACAGAACAGGATATCCTTACCAGTTCGCTTAAAAAAGAGGCTAATCTCGGCAGATATTGATAATCTATTAACAATTTTTCTTTATCTTTGAGAAAACAAAGATGCCAGACATTCTGGATTTACTAGCAGCTTCTATTGCACGTCTCCCGCAGTTACTTTCCATGAGTGTAGGGCCCCGAAATACTCCTCTGAGAGTTCTACAACAGATTCTTTTTAGGAATATTCAAACAATGAAACAGAATCGAAGGTAGAATGACCAGTTCTAAGCGGCATTTTGCTGCATGGTAGCCTTGCCATATTTTTAAGAAATAGCTCCTGATCCTCTAGAGAAATTTCAACCACAAACTGGATTTCAATATTTTGGTATCCAAATCTAATAGAGTTTCTTTGTGAACCCCTTGGTCTATCATTTGCATTTAAAATGAAAGACAATGCCGGAGAGCAAATTGTATAGGCAGCTGAGTTCTTTATACTGCTAGGACTTACACCACGACAAGGCGATACTCGTACCACGATAAGGTGATACTACAGTTAAGGGACTATCCGCCTCAGCCTCATTTCTTGGTCATGCGCCGATGCACGGATGCTTAAGGTCCCTAGCTGCATGGCTTCTTAGGTTTTAAGGTTTCAAACGGCGTGGCACCATGAAAAAACATTTTTAAAATGTTTAAATTTAATTTCTGTAGACACATACACACGTTTGCATGTGATTTATTTTATTTTCTACAGACAATTGCAACCATTGTCATTAATTTATATGTTGGTTGACAACCTAGCAACATTGTCATGCATTTTATTTTAATTTTTTTTATTTTTTTTTTATTTCTGAAATTTTTTCATTTTTTCTTTATTGAATTATTTTTCTTTAAATTGCATTAATTGTTGATATTTCATTACATTCTTCTTAACACTATCTTTCCCTCCCTTCTTTCTTTCTCTCTCACGCACTCACTCTCCTTTGCCTGTATAAAATGCTTGTTGCCTGTATGCATTCTTTATACTCGAATATAAAATCATTTGTATGAGTGTTAGTAGATGCGTAAATTGCATACGTGCAAACGTGTGAGTGAGTATTGCATATGTGAAGGAGCTGGCTGGCTTCGTATCAAAATTAAATGAATTTTTATTAATAAACCATAAAGCACGACTGCCTTCGTGTTGTATGCCTTGCTTGCTTGCCTTACCATGATTGATAGATGACTGTAGAGACATTTCTCACCATCCTCCGCACCGTCTCTCGCTCTCTCTCTCACACCCTCTGTTTGCTTACTATATTGCTACGCATAGTGGCTTTTAAGAACAATTACAGACAATGAAACATTTTTAAGGGTTTGTGCTGGGTTGCCTGCCCGTTTGGGAGGCAAACATTAAAAGATGCTGTGGTCATGATAGTGGTCAAGATAGTGAATGCAATACAATGTGTTTTAATTTGCGGTGGCTGGCTAAATTGACAAAATTTTATGAAATTTTTTAAAGGAAAAATTTAATTTTTTTTTTATTAAAATATTTAAGGAAGTAAATTGACAAATGTATACACACCACACCACCCCACCCCCCTGCTCGTCCTTCTCGTGATGTTTAAATTTCATTTTAATTTCATTTTGAAATGATGTATTGCTCGACACTTGTCACTCATTTAAACACATCAGCCAGCCAGCAGCCTTAATAAACGCTCTATAGAGAGTTTAATTATGTCTTCGCCAAACGTGAAGTGTTAAATACATATGAGTGTGTACATATGTAACGATGCAAGTGTGTGCTTGTGTGTGTGTATCTTAGAGACAATATCTTAAAAATAAATTGTATTTTTTTTTGTTCAGTTTTAAACGCGTACAATTCAATTAAAATATAAGATTACCGTCAGTATCATCAGCTAGCCAAAGAGACAGTTATTCACAGACATTTTACAATAGTTTCCTAGAAAATCATAGAAAAACAAAAACAAATATTTTCTAACGAAAAAATAAAAAAAATATTAAAAATGAATACAAATAGAAAAAGAAGAAGAATATATTAATGCAACATATTGTATGATATTCAACATATTGTTGAAATTACAGGGTTACTGTGTAATACAAAACAAAAAATATTTTATTTTCTCTTCACGTTCATATATTTTGTATTTATTTTCGAATAGTTTTTTTTAAGTTTTTTTTTGGTATAGGAATAGTACTTTTGTTTCTTCATGCATTATTTGCATGTAATGAACGCATTACGGAATATTTTCATTGCGTCACAGTGTTCTGATTATCGCAATCTATGTAGTTGAAATCAGTTTATAAAACAACCTTTAAAAATTTTTTTGCAACGCAAGTAAGTTTTTTAAAAAAGTACTTTTTTATAAAAGGATATTTTTAATAAATCTTTTAGAAAAATAGTACTTTTTGAAAAGTAGTCTATTTTGACCTGGGGGTACTTTTTTGCAAAAATTAGAACCCTTTTGAAAAATTGTACTTTTTGTGAGAAGGGATACTTCTCGAATTTTTTCGAAAACTAATCCTTTTTTGAAGAGTAGTATTTTTTGAAAAAGTATATTGTTCTTAAGAAGAAACTACACATATTTTGCAAAGGTGCACTTTTTTTTGTTTAAAAATAGGTACTTTGTTTGAAGAAGATTTTTTTAAACTTGATAGATACTATTTTGAAAAAGTTTTAAATGGAAAAAGGCTATTTTTTAAAAATGAGGTTTAGAAAAACAGTACATTTTTTGATTGGAAAACTTAATTTTTTTGAAAAAAGTACTTTTTGGAAAATGGTACTTTTTTAAAAAATCTTTCTTTTTCGAAAAACAGTAAATTTTTTGAAATATAGTAGTTTTTTTCGAAGAAGAATCATTTTTCAAAAAATTAAAATTTTTCAAAAAGTTACCAATTCTTTTGGTACTTTCTAAAAAGGTTACTTATTAAAAAAGAACTTTCCCAAAAAGAACTTTTTAAATTTCGTTACTTTCTTTTTTGAAAAATGGCACTTTTTTGGAAAATGCTACTTTTTTGGAAAAATTTTACTTTTTTTAGAAAATGGTACTTTTTGGAAAAATTGTCCTTTTTTGAAAAACTGTACACATTTGAAAATTTTAAAAAAGGCTTTTTTTAAAATTAAGTTTTTCAAATAATTTTAATTTTTTAAGAAGGATTGAATTCTTTTGATACTTTCCAATAAGGTATTTATTTGAAAAGTACTTTTCCGAAAAGTACTTTCTAGGTTTCGTTATTTTCTATTATTTTAGTATTATACCATTTGATTTTTTAAAAATTGGTAAATTTTGTTTGGTACTATATGCAGAAAGTACTTTTTTTAACTACTTTCTTTTAAATTTCTATTATTAAATTATTAATTATTAATAATCTATTATTATTAAATTTTTAATAATCTATTATTATTATAATTATGTATATATGTATTATGATTGCAATTTTTCTGGTACTTGTTCAAAAAAAATGTACATAAAAAAGTACTCTTTCTAAATTGGTACTTCTTCAAAAGATACTTTTTTAGGACTACTTTTTCTGAAGGGATTTATTTAGTATTTATGGCCATATTTCTAATGAAAGTAATTTATTTCCTTTTTAAAAATTTTCAATATTTTTTTGCATATTTTTTTGCTGTTGCTCGACACTGTCTGGGATGCTGTTGCATTCGAGCGTTTAAATCTTAAGTTTGCTTCTGTTTAATGCCAAGAATTTGATGATTTTTCTTCTTCTATTCTGCTGTCTGTGAGATCTGTGTACTTTTGTTTTGTTTTGTTTTGTTTTCTTTTTTTTTGGGTTTCTTTTTCTATGGTTTTGTTGTTTTATTGTTTAGTTTTCTCTCCTTTTCAATACAATACATATTGTTTTGTTGCAATTGTTGTTGTTGTTGTTGTTATTGCTGTTAACATTGTTATTGTTGTTGTTGTAGTTGTTGTCTACATATCTTATCTGTTTTTATTGTTGCTGTTGTTGTTGTTGTTGTTGCTGTTATATGTGGTCGTCTTTGTTTGATGTTTGCCAAAAATAACTTGCAAAATGCATTTAAAATATCTTTAAAAATAGTCTCTCAAATACACATATGCATACATACATGTACACTTAAACTTATACTTTGTATGTATTGTGTGCTGTGTTGGGCATATTGTACTATAGGCTATCATAGGCCGGCATGTATGCATGCAGGCATTGATACATTTTCGTTAAATATTTAATTTACGTGAATAAAATCAAATCAAATCCATAGTCAGTGTTCTATATATGCATGTATGTGTAAGTGCATTTGCATTGCTATGTGTGTGCACGTTAGAATATCACTCCCCTTTTTATTTTTCTTACCCTTACAGTATACCTCTATGGTTGGCTGTTGTATAGAAATGGTTGGATGGATGATATTTAATTTATAAATTATTTCGTTAAAAATACTTTTTATTTTATTTTTATTTTTTATTTTCTATTTTTTATTTTCTATTTTTTATTTTTTTTTTTTTAATAGAAATTTATACGAAAAAAAAATTTGAAACGAAAATAACATGAAAATACTTTGAAATGAAGAGAACAAAAGTGCACAATAAATTCGAAACAAAAAATTTCTTTTTTTTTTTTGTATTTTTTGAAATAAAATAATGATTCGAAAGCAACCAAATATTTCAACCATGAACAAATAAATTGACAATAAGACAGATTTCTTTTTCTTCTATTCTATTCTGATTTGTTTTTTTTTTTTTTTTTTTTTAAAGAATCAACATTCTTACGGCATGACTAATACCGAAATCATTAGTCAATATATGTTAAAATAGTTTTAAAATTAGATTTGATTAGGTTGTCAGGTTACATGGGAACAAAATTTCCATCACCTCACTCAACCAGAAGAATCTTAGAGATGCAAAGCAATCAAACTTCCATTATTGTTAAGCCTACAAATGGCGAAACTGCAATACAATATTCCTTTGCTGTGTGGTCTGCTGCTGTATGGCAAAAATTGCTTTGCTCCTCCACCGCCTTCGAGTCCTGCACGGATAATAGCATCATCTTTATTGCATTGTCCATCAAGCATTCTCCAAATCTCAGGCATTTAAATGCAAAATATTCTGCAGTTTAGTCTTCTTCCTCAAGTTGTGATCGTTTTGTTCAGATATTGTGTCCGTTGCAATATAGATAGGCTCTGTAACCACCCAAGCACTATGTTAGGTTGTATAAGTAGCTCACTTGGCCATAACTTTCCATCTTTCAATTTCAATGGGTAAGTTTTAAGACTCATCAACCAATAGGACTGATCGTCCTGTCTTCAGTTTAATTTCCATAGGAGTCTTCTAGGAAGCAATTTTTTAGACAAGAAATCATCTTAGTTTAGTAGGCTTATTATACGAGACTCCTTGGTTTAAATTCCAGCTTAGAGATTTCGAACAAAACAAAAAATATTTACAACGGCGACTTCCGCTCAACAGTATTCTTCCAAAAAAAAAACTTTGAGGGTAAAATAAAAATGTCATGAAAAGTTTGGCAAGGTGTGGCCATATTTTTGAGACCTCTCTTGTAAAGGGCAACGAATTGACCTCATTGGGTATCTATAAAACATTTGTTGGGTTCAGCAAAAAGTGAAACTCTCGACTTTTTCTTACTTGGAAAAGCATATTTCAGACGGAAATAGACGAACTTCTTCAGGATCTCAAAGCGGACTTGGCCCGTTTATGTTAACAAACATACCAGGAAGCCATGTTAGAAGAGATATGTCACGATAAGTAACTATCGATAAAGAATACTAGAGGGCTTCGAGAGAGTAGAATAATTCCTAATGACATGCTCAAATCAATCTCAATCTGATAAACAGGTTATAAGGATCACGAGTGATTTGAAATTTATGAAAAAGGAATGTCTTGACACTCAACATTACTTGATGTTTTTGTTCTAACACCATATGAACACACCATTACCGAATTGCAAACTATTCAGGTCCTAAGGAAGAGCCAACCTCTGCTGGATGGCATTTTCACTTAAAACAGTGGAAGTTGAGCACTACGATAACTTCGACTAGATGGGTCAGGGACCAGGGACCAGGAACTTGTTCTAAAAAGCAACAAATCTGGCCGTTCTATGATCACAAGAAATCATCCACTGTGACCAGAATTCATGTGTTCAACTTGCGCACAGTGAATTGATCTCCGGCATTACGAACTTTGTTGGAACTGCAATGAGGAAAATGGGACTGTCTTTCATTTCCTCTGGTACTTGTATACGAACTCTCTGAATAGTTAGGCTAACCTGACAAACATATATCAACCTTGGTCAATAAATAGATTGTGTACATATTACCCCCTAACCTTTGACCCTTTTTAAATATAAAATTTTCGTTATCCTTCCTTTTTTCCTTTCCTGCTCTTTTTTCCACTTTTTGATTTCTTCCTTAATAATTCTATTGATTTCGTCCTTTAATATCCTTTTACTGGATGTCATTTCAATTACTCGGCAATTTTTATTATTTTTTTTTCTTTCTTTTCTGTCATTCGTTTGTTTGAATGTTCTATTGTGTCATCGTCATTGTTACTTTTACTACGAATCCTGAGGATATTATGGGCCAGTCAAGTGTAAAAAAATTTTCCAAGAAAAAAAAAAAACTGAAAACCGGAGAAGGATATGCAAAAAACGTGCATGAGACTTGAATGCAAAGAGCATTTGCTGCAAAGGCAATGACAATGTCAGAATGAAAGGTGGAGCATAAGGAAAAGGGCATAATAACACAGCGTATGATGATCTATTTAAACCAATTTAAAAATAAGCTCAATAGCAAAATGATAATAAATTGATTTAAAAGCGGAATTATTTCCACAGAATGGCAAAAACACACAACAGAAATACAGACAGGATTCGTATGATAAATGGAACAATATTTTCAAAGAGAAGAATGATTAAGGATTTTGAAGAGATTTAAGATTGGCTTATGAAACGCGGTGTGACACACGGTGTGTGTGTAGTACAATTAAAATATTAAAATGAAGTGAGTTAAATAAGGAAAAAATAACCTGAGTTTTATTTTTACTCACTATTTTTTTTTTTAATTTAAATCAAGAAATTTAAAGCTCGCGAGTTTTATTTTATAACTCGTGAGTTTTATTTTTAAGCTTGCGCGCTTTATTTCTTGTCTTACTAGTTGTTTTTAAATTGGAATAAATTAATAAAACGCTTTATATTTTAAAAATTAAACTTTTCTTATATTTTGAAACTCGTGAGTTTTATTTTTTTACTCACGAGTTTTATTTTTTAACCCAAGAGTTTTATAATCGATTGCTTTTTTATTTATTTCAATCAATAAATAAAATGCAATAAATTCTGCATTAAATTAATGAATTTTATCTTTTATTTCTCGAGTTTCTTTCTTAACTTTTGAATATTAACTCGCGAGTTTTATTGTTTATCTCGTGAGCTTTATTTTTAACTCGTGAATTTTGTTCTTTAATCCATGAGTTTTATTTTAACTCGCGTGTTTTTTATATTTTAACTCATGAGTTTTATTTTTCAACACGTGAGTTTTATTTTTAAGCTCGCGAGCTTTATTTTCAACACGTGAGTTTTATTTTTAAGCTCGCGAGTTTTATTTTCAAGCTCGCAAGTTTTATTTTGAAGGTTGAGAATTAAAAAAATTAATAAAATTTATTTATTTATTAGAGTAAAGCAACAGGAATGTATACAATATTTCGTTATAATTCAACTCTAGCATTTTATTTTAAAGCTAAGGAGTTTTATTTTGTGTTGCTCTGAAATTTACTTGGTCTTGAGGGGAAAAAATGCTTTCAATCTTAATAATTAGAGTAAAGTAACAGGAATGTATACAATATTTCGTTGTAATTCAACTCTAGCGTTTTATTTTAAAGCTCAGGAGTTTTATTTTGTGTTGCTCTGAAATTTATTTGGTCTTGAGGGGAAAAAATGCTTTCAGTCTTAATAAGTTTGCAAATAATAGGAATAAATTTTGTATTTGATTTTCAAGTTCGCAAGTTTTATTTTTAACTCGTGAGTTTTATTTTATAACTCATGAGTTTTATTTTTAACTTCGTGAGTTTTATTATTTACGTTTTAGGATTGAAAAAATTAATAAAGTTTATTTAAAATAGGGGAAACTGACAGTAATTTATTCAATATTTTATTATATTTCAGTTCTTGCGTTTTATTTTAAAGCTCAGGAGTTTTATTTTAAAACTCACGAGTTTTATTTTAAAGCTCAGGAGTTTTATTTTAAAGCTCAAGAGTTTTATTTTGTGTTGCTCCGTAATTTATTTCGTCTTGAGGGGGAAAACAAATGCTTTAAAGTTTAATAAATTTGCAAATATAGGAATACATTTTGTATATGATTTTTACACCTCACGAGTATTGTATTTCTGTTCACGAGTTTTTCTTTAAAACACGAGAGTTTTCTGTTTAAGCTCATGAATTTGAAAGGAATATAGTTAAAATTAGAAATTGAAATTGAAGTCGCCGTAGTCTAGTAGGTAGTGTGTTGGCTTATTAGACGAAAGGCCAGGGTTCGTATCCCCGGTCAGACACCAAAAACGAAATATGAAAAAAATATTTCTTCGGCGACTTCCTCTCAGCAGATTTCTGGCAAAAACTCTGAGAGTAAATAAAATTGCCATGAAAAGTTTCTCAAAAAAAATCTGTCGTTCGGAGTCGACTTTAAACTGTAGGTCCCGCCACTCATGTATAAAATTAGCACACACAACATAAGTGGTGTGAGAAGCTAGGCCGTAATCCTGACTGAAGGGTTGTAATGGCCAATTATGTATGTATGTATGTAGTTAAAATTAGTTTTCAATAATTACAAGTAATTACAATTTTTCTCGTGAACTGTATTTTCAAATCTCAGTGCTTGGTTTATTGCCTCACGAGTTTTATTTAAAAGCTTGAAAGTTTAAAAGCTTTTTAGGCTCATGGATGTGAAAGAAAACGTTGCAATAATTTAAAAAAATTTACTATTAAATCGAAACTGTGAGCTTGATTCTCTGCCTCTCGAGTTTAATGTTATTACACTCGATGCGTATTATTTATTTCAAAGAATTTTAATTAAATTTAAAAAAAAAAATTGCCTAAAAATATTTCGAAATAATTTTCACAAAATTTTAGCAAATTTTTTTAGAAATTATTTTGTTTTTGTATTGCTTTGTTTTCGTATTTAAATAATTTAATTTCGTTTTAAATTATTTTGTATGAAAAATAATGTATTATAAAACAACAACAACAACAATAATAAGAAACTTTGTTTTTGAAAATTTAACAAATTTGCACGTTTTATATGCAATTCACCAGCCAAATTATATTTTATTTTCAAAAGAAAAATTCTTTTTTTTTTATTAAAAAAAAAAAGAAATGAAAATTGTTTTTGTATTTTCAAATGGGCGTTGCTTAGTTTGTCTATTTTAAATAATTTTAGTTTTTAAGAGAATTTTTGCTGTTTTTTTTTTTTTAATAAAAACACACACAAAATATCAGCCATTTACCGCATTTGTTTAATACACGAATTTGTGGCCAACAAAAAAATAAAATTCAAATTCAAATTGAAAAAGAAAAGAAAAAACATGAAAAATTCACAAATGAAAATGGCCATTTTGATCACACCACAAATAATGAATTCTGAAAATTTCAAATTTTACTGGCTAACCAATGATTTCAGTTTTTTTTTTTTATTTTTTTTTTTACACCAAAAAGCAGACAAGAAATGTGATAAAAATGTTCAATTTAATTTAATTTAATTTAATTTTTTCATATACAAAGAAACTGAAGTCTATACAAAAGGTAAAATATTGTTCTTAATCTTATTTTTTATAAGCATTTTTCTCCCTTTCTTTCTCTCTTTTAATAAAGTTCAAAGTTCATGTGTGTATAAACATTTCACATTTCAAATATTGTCATGACCTATCCAGGATCTTAAAGGACAAATTGTTAGAAAAAATATTCCAAGAATAATAATGCTACATATACCATCGACCGTATGTAAGACTTTACAGTCAGACTTCGGAGTCTAAGTCTACTTATAGTCTATGCCAGCGGAAATTACAAAAATTATCACAATTATTTAAAAAAAAAAATTATAAAAAAAATTAAACTTCTCGCTAGTTTTATTTTTTATTCCTGAGTGTTATTTTTTAAATTACAAGTTTTTTAATCTTTTATTCTTATTTTATAACGAATTTTATTTTTAACTCGCGTGTTATAGTTTTTACTCCCGAGTTTTATTTTTTATTCATGAATTTTGTTTTTTAACTCGTGATGTTTATTTTTTAACTCGCGAGTTTTGTTTCTATTCACGACTTTCATTTTTTAACTCGTAAACCTTGTTTTTATTCACGAGTTTTATTTTTTAACTCGTGAGTTTTATTTTTTAAACGAGAGATTTATTTTTCAACTCGCGAGTTTTATTTTTTAACTCGTGATGTTTATTTTTCAACTCGCGAGTTTTATTTTTTAACTCGTGATGTTTATTTTTTAACTCGCGAGTTTTATTTTTTATTTTCGAGTTTTATTTTTATTCACGAGTTCTATTTTTTATTCTTTATTCACGCGTTTTACTTTTTATTAACGAGTTATATTTTTAACTTTCGAGTTTTATTTTGAATTTACGAGTTTAATTTTTGAAACCATGAGGCTTATATTCTATTTACGCGTTTTTTCTTTAACCTACGAGTTTTATTTTTTAACCGCGAGTTCTATTTTTTAACTCTCGATTTTTGTTTTTATTCAGGAGTTTTATTTTTAACTCACGAGTTTTAGTTTATAGCTTGAGAGTTTTATTTTTTATTCACGATTTTTAGTTCTTATTCACAAGTATTATTTCTAATTCGCGAGTTTTGTTTTCAAATTGTGCGTTCTATTTTATATTCAAGCGTTCTGTTTTTTAATTCATGAGTTTTATTTTACTAGCGAGTTCAATTTTTTATTCGTGAGTTTTATTTTTTATTCACAAGTTTTATGTTTAACTTGCGAATTTTATTTCATAATCAATATGTTTTTTTTTAATTTAAATTAATAAATAAAAAGCATTACTCTTATTACTTTAACAATTTCTATATCCTCCTAATGTCGGCCACTTGCCACGGGTTTTCTGCAACATATGGTAGCAAATTACTACTACTGTCATCCTCTCATATCAGTGTGTGTAAAGCAAACCCCAAACTAAAGCCAATAATAAAAAACCACAGCCTTAGCACTACTGACTGCCACTTTTGCCAGCTAAACTCCACTTAATTCACAATGCTTCGGCTACATGCAAGCCATTTTCTATTCCTTTAACCATGGATTAACTGCGTTTTGATCTCTTGTCATCGCTCTCACTCACTCTCTGGGGTTTAATTAAATTAAATTAAAAATTTTTTTATATTGCATTTGCTAATAAAGAATGAATGAATTGATGTGTTTGATTTTATTTTTTCTCGGTGCTCTTTAATTTTAATAAATAATGATGGTTATTGGTTTCCATCTCTGGTTGCAATCTGTAGTGTAATCTGCAGAGAATTGGCAATGGTGGTTTAATAAGAAAATAACGACGAGAATAAAGGAAAGAAGTGTAAAAATTTTTAAAATTTTTATTGGAAGCGGAGCGAAACGAAGACTCTTCTGAAGCTAAATGGGTTTTGAGGCAATTTAAACATTTCTTGGTCACTGTTAATTGCAGCGCGGCATAGGAAAAGATGCGCGCAAGACCGCAGTGCATTGGATATAGTCAATTATAGTATTTGTTGGAACTATGTCTCTATTATTCTTAAGCAATTCAAGTTAGAATATCCCTATTTGACCTTTAAATAAGTAATTTAAACATGCTCCTTGTGCCTCCCTCCCTTTATCGTTCTCATTACGAATTTCTCTCACATTACAAATGACCAAATCAATGGTGGGGGTCATTCGTCCTTGTCATTTATAATATTGACTTCTTTTCAGTTTTCCTTTTCAATTTTAGTTTATGTTGTTGTTGTTGTTTCTGTTTTTTTTTTATTTATTCATGCACTCAACTGCTGACATATTTCTCCATACACAGTCATTATCATGAAGATTATCAACGTGAACCTCGCCATCATCATCACCATCAGCAGCAGTGGTAGTAGTATTGGTATCAGGCTTATCTTTTCATATCGTTCATGTTATTGTTGTTGTTATTATTATTGTTATATTGGTATTGCTATTGTTGTTGCTGTTTTTGTTTATTATTGAGTATAATGAATAAGAGAAGCAAGCACTTCTCTTGAATGGAAGTCATAAAAAACTAATGAATGTCAGCCATTTTGTTAGACAGACAGCTAACTTAACTACGTACGTACCGTATGTATGCATGCATGCATGCATGTGTATGAGAATATCCGTTTGTTAAGTGTATTTGTCACATGAATAAACAACATGGCTGTGATTGTATGTTTCATACGATATGTGTTCATAAGTATATTATTACGGTATCATATCTCTTTTACTCTCCCGTTCTCTCTCTCTCGGAAAATTCAACGAATAGCAGCGTTTATGTGTAATACACTTACAGTGAAAGATTTCCAGGATTTATGAATGATTTGTAAAGATATTGACTTTGGAAATGATGCTGCTGTTACTGCTTCTTCTACTTCTACAGCTGCTTGATATGGATGATGATGTTAATGATGCTGATAAAAATAAACATAAAAATTGGAATAAAGGTCCTACTGGACGTACCCTAATACCCACTTTCATTGCCATTTACGACAAGCTTTAAATTTCTCATTGCATAAACGCAGGCTAAACGAAACTGGTTTAGATTCTGATTTAGGCCTTGATCCTGAGTAGCCATCTTTGGTTTTTTTCTGCATTTTACCGCTTGTAGGGTATATTACAGTTGTTTAGTTGTATGTGTAAACGAATATATGATGTGTGCTATTAAATCTGCATTAAAAATTTGAGTATTTTCTTCTTGAACTTTTTTTTATTGTTGTTCTAATAGCCAATGGAAAATAGAAAAATTTTATAAGATGCACAGTGGGTCAAAAATGACTTCATGATAGCCTATCCCATAATGTAGTTCTTGAACAATTCAAACGTTTGTGTGTCATCTGGTGGCAATTGTCAAACGATGTTCGTGAATATGCCCTCATCAATCGCTATATTTCCACCACTAGGAACTTTATTAGGTTAGGTTAGGTTAGGGGTACCCTTCCGTTCACAGACAAGTTTACTAGCTGGTCCATATGGTCCATTGTGTTACCTAGTATAGCTTTATTAAGAAATATCATTCAGAATTTATTAGAAAGGACGTAGTACTGCAGTACAGTAGCGTCAGCAGAGAAGTCAGCTCTAGTCAGCTAAGTCTGTCAGGTCATACGGAAGTTCACAGCAATGAATAGGTAGAAAGAGATGATGAAGAGAGACAGAATGCCAAAAGTTTCATACACTTTTGTAACTTAATTCAACGGAGCAAAGACTGAAGCTGTTTTCTTGTTTTTAAGTGCAGGATACAGTAGGACGACCTCTACGGTATCGCCACTGGATGGGTTAGAGGAGAAAGACAGAGACTTTGGTGGATTGAATCGGAATGTTATGTGTCTAGGTACTTAGGGCTTTAAGGCTCTGCATAGATTCATAAATAGCTTGGGCTGGTCGAGAAGTGCTAGGGTTTTTTCCTCCGTCCTCCCTGTCCTACCTCATCTCCTTTTCCGTATCTCCTTTAGTATCTTCTCTCTTTCTCTCTTCTTTAGGACGTATTGCAAAGGAGTATTGTACTTGTCCCAACGTCTAGGACACGTCCTCAAATCTAATTTGACCTACAGTAGGGCCCTAAACGAACAAAATTTTAAAATGAAATTCAAGACAACTGTTTGTAGCGTTTACGTCCACTAATCATTAACCTATGCTGGTGTAGGGTATGATAATTGGAAACTTGAAATGCATTTCAATCAAATACTTCTAAACTTTTTTTTTCTTCTAAATCTCTCTCTCTCTCTCGTATAATTCGCATTATTTTTTTCCGAATATTTTCATTCTATTTTTTCTGTATTTTTTTTTTCAAACAATAATTAAGTAGAGCTGAAGAAAACTAACATGACAACACTTTTAGTCAACAGTATTGAATTTATTTTGCTATTGCTATTATTGTCGTTGTTGTTATTGTGTTTGTTTATTTAGTTTCTTTAGTTTTGTTTGTTTAAATATTCATATTGCATAATAGCCACCATCACCAACACCACCACTACCACACCTCCTAATACCCCGCTACTAACTGCTCTCTCCTACACAGCAATCAAAGCTTAGAAGTATAAAAACCGAATTTATTTTTATTTTCAATATAAACAGAGAGAGAGAGAGAGAGCGATAATCTAAAATATATACACACAAACATACACAGAAGAGAGTATTGATTGTATGATTGCGTGTATATGTATGTATTGGAAAAAAAACCAAAAAAATGTTTCTCAATTTGTTGTTGCCGTTGATATTTTTTTGTTTCCGAAGAGATAAAAACAAAATATTGGGTTAACCAGCTAGAGGTTTCAAAAACTACGGTCTGGCAATGCTGCTAGCTATTAAACTACTATTCACGTGAAGAGTTGGGTCAATTATTTAGTGACAGGTTTCTCTGAGCTTTTTTCAAGTATTACGAGATGATTATGGCAACCATAACAGATCAACAAGAAGGAGAAGAGGTTTGTAAGATTATAAAGTAATTTAAAGAGCCTGGAAGCTTTACGGATGTGTGCATCATCGAAAGAAATGTACGTTTTATCGGGAATATCACTGCTTTTAGAGGAAGTGTGATAGATAATCTGAAGTTTTCAGTTTTGTCTGAAACATTACCTCTGGGAGTTCCTCTTTCTTATATAAAGTTCCCCAGACTCTAAATGAAATCGTTTATGATCCGTCTGAACGTGGTGTTGATAAGCAACTTCAGACTGGAATTCCATAAAAGGAAGTCTCTTTTCCTGACATGGTCACTCTGGAGATACACAATTGTCGTGTGCTTCGTTTGAGGTCATATTCAGGGCAAGAGAATATTGCTCATGATCACATCTTTTGACCAACTTCTCTGCATGCAGACGAACTCCATATCCAATAGCAGGAGTTGCCTTCATCTCTTAGACGAAGTAATTTTGCTATGCTGCCTGACTCACCAGCCCCAAATTTCATAGAGAGCGTACCAACCCAATATTAAAACCAGGTCGTGCAACCATCTGCTTTCATTCATTTTTTTTTTTCACGGACTATTGCGTAATGGATAGGCACGCGTAAAGCCTTTTTTGACTGTCACATACTTACATAATTGATCATTACAACCCTTCACTCATGATGGCAACCTCACACCTTATATGTTGTGTGTGTTAATTTAATACATAAGTGGCGGGACCTAAAGTTTAAAGTCGACTCCGAACGATAAATTTTGAGAAACTTCTCATGGCAGTTTTATTTACTCTCAGAGTTTTTGCCAGAAATCTGTTGATAGGATGTGGCTTACGGTGATATTAGGCTTACGTCTAATAAGCCGACACACTACCAACTGCCACACCTTCCTCTATTATGCTAAATCGTCAAAATCCATGCTTTTTTTATAACAAAAAAGTTTCATGGAAATCATTTTGTTTTGAATGTGGACAATGGATAACTCTTTAGCTTTAGAAACAACACAAACGATAACGAAACAACTGTCATTTCTATACCAGCAAGTATTAGCTGATAAACTCTCTCTCCCTCTCTTCCCCCTCTTCCTTTATTTTTCTCCGTGTATAAGAGAGCGTGTGTGTTATTGTTTGCCTTCTTAATGTATCAGTAAATTGTGATACACGAGTGGTTGGTATCCCTTTTTAGAGAATCTCTCTCTCTCTCTCTCTCCATACTCTTAAATCTTTACCATTTCAATTAAATGCTTTAAATGCTCTCTTTCTCTCTGAGGATAAAACATGAATATTCGTTCCATCCCATACGCCACACGGACACATACAACATACACACTCGCACACATATATTGCCTTTAAAATACTCATACTTATACGCTGTGCTTCGTGGTTTTTTTTTGGCAATTTCCATATAAATTTTCTCATACACATACTATACCACACATAAAGCATGGTGTGGATTAGATTACAAATACACTGTCCGCTATCTCTCTAATAGCGTTTAAAGGCTGTACAAATAGTAGCATATTTCACAAGACTATGCAATTGACTGTAAAGCAATTCTAAACGCATAGTTTAGCCCTTGGAAAGGGCTTAACAGGCTAAGGAGATGCTCGTAAAAACAGCTTTATCCCTCATTTATGTCCTCTATGGACGTTAAATGCAATATGCTGCTGCAGAATGAGTTGTAAGAGACAAAACGATCAGGCATTGCACGTAAAATTACGGCCCTATGGGCTTACACCCGCACAACGTACATACACCGGAAGCATCTGTATCTACAAGTCACAAAAAAAGCATTTTCATTTTTATGGATCTAGGTAAAGCTTGTCAGATTTCTCAAATATTCATCTCGTTTCCACAGACCCTTTAAAACAAAATATTTATTTCCCTTTCAAAACTATTTGCTTCTGTATATGTAACGTTTTCACGTTGAAACAGCCATTTAGACACCCGGTTTTCGATATTTGGGAAATGCGACAACAATATCTACATATCGGACAACAGCAAAAAACCAATAAAATAGCAGCGGAATTCAATTGTTCTTTCTTGAAGCACTAGAAAAAGCAAAAGCAACAGCAGCACCGGCAGCATCAATAATACGCAAACAATAATGCCGTTATTTTGGCTAAATGGACACAGGGAATCGGAATATATTTTCACATGCTACGGTCAGCATAGGTAAACAATCGTTCGATTGGTAGAAACCATACACATTTTTTTTTTTTTTTCAAAAATTAATGTTTTTTAATACTAAAGGTCAAAGGTCACAAAGGTCATTTTTTATATTTTATATCCAGCTCAATAGTACACTGTTATACTTAACCTTACATTGTAATTTCTAGTTATAATTATTAAATTTCTATTTAAAGGTCAAAGGTCATTTGTCTAAATTATTAATATTTTAGCTCCATAAATGAAATTACGTTTAAATATCCCAGAAATTTATGGATTCCACTCTTAATTCGTAAAAAAGGTCAAAGGTCATGGCATAAAACTTGGTTTTATTCCTGAAAGACAATGTATTTACCTATGTAAAGGGTATCCCTTAGTCGGTATTATTGAGTCGTTGTCCTTTGTTTCAATTTTTGTTTTTATTTTTGTTTAACCAATACGAGAGATAAGATTAACGTTAACGAACGTGTCTAATGTTTGTTGTCGTATTTGCATGTATTTTTATTAACGTTTTATAAATATTTGGTTTTGTTAGAGGATCTGCACCAGTGTGTCGACCGTTTTGCCAAAAGGATTGGGTGGGTAACTATGTGGGTGTGAGACAATGGAAGCCTTAACAATATTATTATACTGAGAAATCATGTTTAAAACAAAATGGATACGTAAAATACAATATATTTTCGAAAAAAAAGAAAAAAACGTAACAATAATAAAATTATCTAAAGGGGAAGGTCAGCGCATATACAGAAATGGCATAAAACTAAGTGGAAAGTAAATAAATTAAGGATTTTTGTAACCTAAAAATCAACAAAACAAAATTTATTATTAAAAGGAAGGTAATCATGTAATAAAAATTAAATTGTATGCAGGGGAAGGTATCTCCTCATAAATAACTGGTATGAAATTTAACAAAAAACGGTTAAAATTTAAAGAATTTTATAAGATTCATCGCGAATGGAATTTTTCACAAGGCATTAGTTCCGCGGTAGCTACCTTAAGGTTACTTTCCGAATTTTCTTGTACCTTGTTTGAGAAATACAAAATTTCATAAATTTTTTTATAATTTTTAAACAAAACGGGAATGAAACTTAAACAGAAAATAAGAAAAAATCTATTGCTTTCTGGTAAGTAAACAACGCCAAATGTCAAGCAGTAAGCGTTAAACAAATGAAAGAAAAAACGTCTGTCAGGTGCCAGGAACTTTAACCCAAAAAAAAACAAAAAAATATCTTTTTAAAGTCAACAAACAGTTCCACAAAATATTTGCTGCAAAACAGGCAAAAAAAAATAGAATGGAATGGCAAACAAAGGACATAAGAATTGCAAGATTCGCCAGTAAAAGAAAAATAAAGTTAATCGATGACAATGAATAATTGATGAGAGTACGAATGGCATAGCAAAAGAAGACAAAGCACAGCTTTTTACATACAAAAGTCCAACAACAACAACAACACCAACAACAATGCGAAAAATAATGTTTAATTGTATGTCATATATCAACACAATATGCTCAAGGATATAAAATATTAAATATTAAAACATAACATAATACAGGCATTGTGTTGCAGACATACACTCACACACATACAACATTACATTCATATTTATTTACAGGAAAACGGAAATGGTTAAAAAAAACCCCCGGTACGTTTTAACAATAATATGTGCGTGTATGGCTCTGTACGTGTGTGTTGTTGATGAAAAATGTTGCATACTTTTAGGTAAACCTTATAAATGCTTCTACTTATTATGTATGTGTATATGGCACAAACACATGCATATAATGCCTACAATAACAACACATTAAATGATCATTTAATATGAAATGGAAAAAAATAAAACAGGATATCCGTTCTATCAACAATACTACAACAATCCCCTACAACCTTTCCTGCATCATACAAGTTTAACTGCCTTAATAAACTTTTTGTACAATTTATAATAAAAACAAACAAGAAGAAGACATTTAAACAATATAACTATTCTTTGTCTTCTTTTTGTTTAAATTACATCATAAAGCAATTCGGTATTACCAGATTTAAAAGCTTTACAGGCTTACAACTTAAGCCAGGCCATGCTAAGCTTGTATTAAAATAAGTACTCAGGTTTGATGACAAAGTAATAGAGCCTGTTTAAATTAAAATTTCAATTTAAACCAACTTTTTTAATTTAAAATAAATTTTTAAAGAAGATCAAAGGCCATTCGTCCCAATCTTATTCGGTCAAAGGCCAAGCATACAATAAATTTCCATTCACTTTAGTTTTGTGCTTTTATTCTCCAATGTTTTACAACAAGCGCCTCCGTGTTCTTCTCTAACTGGTCTTACCGTCGAAACTTTATATGCCTCTTTGAAAAATCCGCTCCATCACTACTTTCACAATCTTTTCTTGTTCTTCCCAACGACAAGCCCTAACCAACTCAGCATTTCCTGTTTAATGCGTTTACTATGTTATTGTCAGCATACGAATGCTGGATTAGTATCTGGGAATACTATTAGACAGTAAACTGAAATGGAAATCTCATATAAAAAGCATGCCAAGGAAGACTGCCATAATGATAAGCAAAAGACTATCTAGGGAGTGCAACCCAAGATGTAAGGGATGGAGCAACAAACAATTTCGAAAATGCTTTGTCACTTTATTTTTAATTTTTTCAATTCGTTTTTTTGTTACAAATTTTTTCTTACTACTGTCCCACTGTGCACACTTTAAGTGTTATATTGTTACTGTGGTTTTCTTGGTAAATTGGACCAAGAAACAATTTGGAAAATGGTTTGGATTTTTTTTTTTAATTTATTTTTTTGTTCTACATTTTTGTTTATTACCGTCCCACTGTGCATCACTTTAAGTGTTATATTGTTATTGTGGTTTTGTTGGTAAACAAAATGCACTTGTGGCAAATTAAAATTTTAAATTACAACAATTAATTAAATTACTAACATGCCATTAAGTACTTAAGGGATATGCAGACACGCACACACACACCACATACATACACATATACGCAGGTGCATATAGATACACTTAAAATCTGCACTCATACACCCAAGTTGTATTTGTTAATTTTGCTTATAAACGTTCTCGGCTTATTAGTTGTTTAAGGATGCAGGTTGCACACCTTTTCAATACGCTGCATGTTGCACGTTGCGAGTAACGAATATTGCAAGATAATTAATGAAGTATTAATATTTTAAATAAGATGTATCGTTGAAGGGAAGGCACAAAATACATTATGAACAGATTCAATACTACCGGGCCTATTTAAGAGATACCGGGTACCATCAGGATAACCCTGCAGCGGCCACAAAGAATCTTTTGAGGTTATTGTGCAGATTTCATGCCTTCAGTGTTTTTTCTAGATAGAGAGCAACAGAGTGGCATATGTAGTCTGCTTGACGGTCAGGCAATCTTTACTGATCGTTCGAAGATGAGGGCTAAACTGGGGTGGCATTAAGATCTACAAAGACCCCCTATAAAGTGCAGTAAATTCCTCGAGAAGGTGACTACGATCGCCAAGGCAGCAGAACTGGCGTGAGAAAGGATTGAAAAGGATACGTCCGCCATCTATGTGGACCGTCAAGCTGATTTGAAGGCTCTTACTATGTGTCTGGAGAGGATTGTGGATTCCTGTTCATGTGATGTGATGGATAATGAGTCTGCAAATGAGCAGGCAAGAGCAGGACTGGCAAATGGTTTGGACCTGATTAATCCATCGATTAGGACTCCCTTAGCATATTTTCTCATACGAGAGAAGTATTCGATAGTAGCTTGACATATTTTTTTAACATTAATGATGCCAAAATACACGATCTGAATGAAATTGTACACACATACCTAGTGCCTAGTGGTTAAGGCAGTTGGACCGGGTATTTAAGTTTTTCATGAAACTTATTTGACACATGAATACAGTATGTGACCTACTAAGCCTAAAACGTGGAGCTTTTTCTGCATTATGACTGTCGTTATCGTCTGTATGGTCGTCAGCAGAATAATTTCTCTCTAGTTTCAGCAATATTTCTAGCCGCCACCTTTACTATGATGAGTTTTAAACACTTTGAAGATAGTTGTTCTGCTTCTCAGACTAAGGGTAGTTTCTGGTGTTAATTCGCAGCATTTCAATTGATATTTTGTCTTCTCCTGCTGCCTTACTACCTCTTAGCAGCCTGATGATTCCTTTTACCACAGTTAGAGTGCGAGGGTTGTGTTATTTTCCAAAGTAAGTTGCTGCAGGACTGTTGCTTATTTCGTAGTTCATTTTAATTTTTAATTTAAATTCCTTTCAATAATACTGACTTTTCAGATTAAAGATTCACTGGTTTATAGGTGCAGATGTTAATGGTCTGTTGCTTATTTAAGTTAACAAGTGGTGATTTTGTCTGCAGCAACACAGCACAATATAGCACAGCACAGCACAGCACAACATAAGCATACTGCAACAGTTGCAATTAAGTTTTGCAGAGAGAAAGAAGAAGAAAAAAAACGCAACAACAAAAACAACAAAATAATTACATTTAAAATGAACAATTTAACGGATATGCTATAATAATATAAACAAACACACCAGCCAACACCACAGCACACATACATACATAGATATAAACAAACAACATTTGTTGTTTAAATGTTTAATATTTGTTACGGCTTGCGTATGTATGTATGTACGTATGAATGTGTGTGTAAGTAAATAGAGAGTAAAACACACGTTTAACCAAATAAAAAAGCAGACTCTCACGCCGCACCCTCACATATGTAATGTTATGTTTACTTTAAAATGCACGTATTTAAATAGGCTCTTATGGTGACACTGGCGCTTCCCTCTCTCTTTCTCTCTTTCTTTCTTTTTTTTTTCAACACACACAGGCTGTTGTTTAAGTGTTTTTGTTTTGCATTAATTTGAATTTAAACGGTATGTGTACATGCCTCTCTGTACACAGTGTTGAGCGTTTTTGATTAAGGCGGCTGTGTGCGTGAGTTTATGGCGAGTGCATTAGGGTTTCTGTACGTGTTGAAGTGTTGAATTAAAATTATAACGCTGAAAACGTATGTGTGTGTGGCTAAAAAGTACTTTACGCTCAAAACATTTAAATTATGTGGCCTTTAATGGTTGTTTATAGGGTTGTCTGCTAGCCAAGCATCAAATAAACCTTTATTCGTGCTTAAAGCCGGAGATAACTTTAGTTTTCTGTTAATATTTCATTTTTTTTTTCGTTAACGAAGAAGTCATTATAGCCTAAAACAGTTTTTTGTTTAAACAAAAGGCCATAAATTACTTGTTAATATGCCTTTCTGTTATACTGACACCTTTTTCTTTACCGTGAGTGGCTGTAGAGTTTGTAAAAAGTACAAAAAGAAAATTTAATTTTGTTTTTTAATTATTTATAACAAATTGGCGTGAATTATGTGCTGAAATATAAAATAATTTTTTTTTCTCGAGGAAAATTTATGTTCCATGTTGGCAAAACAATTCCTATAAAAATTTAATAAGGAAAACAAAAGAAAATAATGAATTTTTTCGAAGTCAGTGTTGCAAAAGGAATGCGTGTAATAAAGAAAAATTTCATGATAGATTGCAACCTTAAACTGTAAAATGTAAATATGTACATAAGAAAACAATTTCGAACAATTTTTGTTGAAAACATGATCTATTTTTTGATGTTCGAAAATTCGTACTCTACATAACACTTGAGTTTGAACTTTAAATTAAGACCTAAGGCTTGTAGATAACGAACACAATAAAAAGTTTTACTTAATATTTAAATTAAAAGTCATTTTCGAATTTTCGAACATTGAAATTCTAAAGAAAATTTTAATTTTTGTTGGCAATGAATTCAAAATTAATACATTTATTGAAAATAAACATTTATAAACCATATTCAAAAATTCGAACTTAGATTCGAAAAAATAAAATTCATTAAAACCCATATGGAAATAAACTGAATAATCATTTTTGACCTGTGGATAATAAATATATAAAGATTTTCATTGTAATTTTTAATTTAGAACCATTTTCGAATTTTCGAACATTGAAATCTTAAAGCAAAATTTAAAATTTTATTTAGAATATATGAAAAATGTATGCTTTTATTGAAAAACTAGGTTTTCATGGATGTTCGAAAATTCGAACTTAAGTTCGAAAATTTTCTAAGTTCATCAAAATGTTTTTCCACGACACAGGACTATAAATATTTACTACTTTTAAGAATTTATTAAGTTTTAAATGTCTCAAAGGCTGTTGTATGATAATATAGCCTATAATAAGAGTAAAAAAATTTTTATTAAAGCTTTAATATGTACATAAATATTTTATTTGAATGTATGTAAGTTTTTAACTTACCTGTAGCAGAGTGGAAATGAAAATAAATAAAACAAACAAATAAAAATATTTGCTTAAGAGACAGAGAGGAAAAAAAATAGAATTGAAGAAAGCAAAGTAACCAGCGGGGAGGAAACTCAAATAAACAAGTGGAAAAATGCCAGGGAAGTGATATATTTTTATCACTTGTGTTCTATGCTAAAGCTGACTGGCTTTTTTATTTTTCTTCTTGTTCTTCTTCCACTGGTTTCATATGCAAAATTTCCGTTACAAGGAAGACACGATCTCACAGTGATATGTTTTATTGCAATAACTGTTACACAGAGAGTGTATGTGTATGTGTATGAGTGTTTTAAACATTAATACAGTTTCCTTTCGTTGCGTTAAAAGTAAAACGTATATGAATTTCCTATTTACACACACACAGACAAACACATGCATCATCTCTCTTACTGATACACAAACAGTCGTACACACAATGTTTAAATTCTTTATCAAACAACATAAATATTATTTATTATTTTATCACTTTCTTTCTGTAATTTTGTTTCCCTCTATCCCTCTCTCTTCTCTTGCCTTTATACCAGGCATAAATAATGTACGTGAAGAAGTACAAATAAAAGAAAAAGAAAAGCATTCTTTCACTCTTACCCACACACTCCTATTTCACATTTTTATCAGACCAATACTGGTACACAAAGTCAAGTTATGATAAACAGTGACTGAGTAAGAGAGAGACATAGAGAGAGAAAAAGCAACTTACAAGCATGAAAGCGTTCTCTGAGGCAAATGCTGCGAAATAATGGCATAAAAATATCTCTTTAAGTTTCTAAGCATCTGCACTTTGTTATACAACCAACATACGCATTTAATACCGTTATAAACAAGAAAAAAAAGTTTTCAAAACATCTTTCTTTAAATGTATGTACGTATGTGTTTGTGTTTGTGTGTATAAGTGAGTTAAAGTGTTAAAGAATTTGCTCAAGTGTAAGAGTGTTTGCTGAGCATAAACACAACCAAATAATTGAAAAAAAGGCGGAATTTTTATTTTTTTTTTGTATTTTGGGGGAAAAATAAATGTGGTTTCTAAAATACCCTAAAATGAAATTATTTATTCATTTTATCAACTAAAAGGCTTATTTAAGTAATTTTAATATTCTGATAACCCTTAAATTATTACTTATTTGTGTGGCTTTTGTATTTATTAAAACTTTTGTTTTTATTTTCGAATTTACACGCATTTTCATATTTTCGAAGATTGAATTCTTAACGAAAAAACGAAAAATTCCTTTAAAACCCATAAAAATTATTTTTTACTATAGTTTGCTCCATGTTCGAAAATTCGAACCTATATTTGAAATTGCAAAAAAGGTTAGAATCTATCTGATAAAACGTTTTATTATTATTACAACACCGGTGTATGGAAATTTTTACTTTATTTTTAAGTTTTAAATGATTTTCGAATTTTCGAACATTGAAAACTTATAGATAAAAACAAAATTTCATTTGAAATCTACATAAAATTATTATTATTTTTGAAATGTAAGGTTTTCGATCTATGTTCGAAAATTCGAACTTATGTTCGAAAATACAAATTTTGTTGAAATCATATTTAGCTATTTTTACAATATTTATGCATGCTAAATATATAGATATTCAAACATTATTTTTGAGTTTTAAGCATTTTTCGAATTTTCGAATTTTCGAATATTGAATTTTTAAAGAAAAATACAAATTTCATTTAAAATCCAATAAAAATTCATTATTTCTATAAAAATATTAAGCCTTTTTAGCTTAGAAGGTTCTATAAGTTCTAGAAAACAAAACTAAACGCGTGAAAAAATTATTTTACAAACGTCAAAAAAAGGATATAGGGACAGCTTCGAAACAAATGCTCATTATAAGAAAAAATATTTGTGGACACAATCTATACATAATCATACGTGTTGTGGCGTGCTTGTTTTCCTAAAATTTCCACCAGAAATAAAATTATATGCTTACAATTTGTTAATTCCAAAGAAAAAATATTTCACAATAATTTAAGGCATATTTTATTGTTATAATATGGCCATTTAACCATATTATTTTTTAATTCTTAACAAATGTGAAAAAGGATATTAGGCCAACTTTAAAACTAAGTGAACAACTGTATTGTAATTCAGTTTAAATACAGAATATACAATATTATAAACTGTGACGTAATTAATTTTTATTATATTAGCAGTTTTACTAAAACCCATAAAAAAGGATATTAGACAAGCTTTGTAACTACACTACCAACTACTTTGAAATTCGTTTTGTATAGAGATTATATCATATTGCATATTGTGGCAATATTAGTTTTGATCTGGCAACAGTTTTACTAACAAGCAGAAAAAAAGGATATTAGGCTAGCTTTCTAGCTAGGCAACTAATTATGCTCAGAGTTGGATTATATATTAAATGCATAATATTACGTATTGTGGCATTATTATTTTTGCTAACTATTTAAAATATTTATTAAAAATATTTTTTAATTTTTTAAAATATATTTTATTTAATTTTTATTAATAATGTGTAGGGTATTCGTGTCTCTGATAATGTTCAAAATTTAAGCAATTTATTATATGTATTTTTCCTCATTGGACAACTTTTTTCTGCCTTAAAAAAGAAAAAAATAAAAACGAAATGGTTTTGAAATGAAATATCACTTAATATTATAGAAATTTAATGTGATACTTTTCACATTTCATCAATATTCAATGACCAAATGATAGAGATGAAAAACAAGATTCGAATACAAAAAAAAAAAAAAAAAAAAAGGATTCACAAATGTAAACCAAAATTAAATTGGAAAAATAAAAGATGAATAAATAAGAATAACGTAAAATTTCTTATTTTTCTTTTATTGTATAGCATAACAAATTGATTTCAGAATAAATCACAAGAAAGAAATTCACACAAAAAATTCTGGCCAAAAGAGAAGCAAGGAAAATATGTTTAATGGCTGCACAGCATTCAAAAAGATCAGACATTGAAATTTAACCTCAAAACTTATAATTTCACAAATAAAAGCAATAAACGAATACACATATATATCCATAAACTGCCACAAACAAACACACACACACACACCTACATACATGCTCTCATACTCATACTCTTTGTTATCTTTTGAAGCGTTCAAATATTTATTTATATACACTCATAAGAGAGCATGTCTTAACAGTAAGCGTATATTCAGGATAATAACTGCCAATATTTGTGAGAGAGTGTGTGTCTGTGTGTGTATATATGAAGGTTTGTGTGTGGGTTATAGAATTTCTTTATTTTTTTTATTTGATGTTTGGCCATCAATATCTTGGTCGAAAGCATTTCGAACAAAAGAAACTTCTTTGACAGTATCAAAGTTTTATTTTTATATCCTGCTGCTGCCGCTGCTAATGCTTCCCGTGCTTCTACTACTACTCCTCCGTAAAATGTCAAAAGGGCGGATATAACAAATTTGTTAAGAAACATATTTAGGTTTTTTTCTACACAACAACATTATAAAGCATACTTTTGGGAGCTTGATTCCTTTTTGTTCTTTTCTTTTATTTTTCTCCTTCTAACAAATGAATTTAAATGTTACTTAAAGGTCTTCTTACAAAGAAAGTTTTATAAAGAGAAATTAAACAAGGAAATCTAGAATATAGAGTGTAAATTGTTGTGATATTGAAGCATATTTTTAGGATTATGAAAAAGGAAACGTTGCCTAAGGGTACACTCCACAAAAATTTTATTGCATACTTAAAGGAAACTTTATTTAAAACGTATATTTTAAATGAAAAATCAGGTTTCTGTATATCAAAAATAAAATTTAATGAACTAAATTGTTGCTTACTTACTTGTTTAATTGGCCATTAAAACTCTTCAGTCCTTCAGTGCCTTCTCCCTAGGAAATACAAAGGCAATGGTATACGCTGTTCATGATATCAACAGCTACAGTTTCTTCTGCAGATCAGCAGAATTAATGGCGTCTATTACTGGAGTTTTTAGTAATGGTTTTTGGCCATTCACATGTTGAATAAGGCCGGGTAAAACGATGGGGATGTCGCAAGAACAACTGACAGGAACATCTCGAAATGTAGCTTCATTATGTTTTAACAGTTTTCCGATGGAGATGTTTGCAGATTGTTGAAGCCGTCATAGTCTAGTAGGTGGTAGTACGTTGGTTTATTAGATGTAAGGTCACCGTTTAAACCCCAGCTATCAGATATCTCGAACAAAAATGAAATATGAGTACAGTCGTCGGCTTCCTTTCGGCAATCTTCTGGCAAAAACTCGGAAAATAAAATAAAATTAGCATGAAAAGTTTTGTCGTAATCCTGACCATTAGGATGACCACCTAGTTTTCAACATCACCTATGTATTTTCTATGTGTTCATTTTATCCATGAGTGCCAAGCCCTACAGTTTAAAATTGTCTCCGAACGCCAAATTTTTGAGAAATTTTTCACTTTACCCAACCCATCTCTGTTAGAGTCCATAAGGGTAACATATTGAAGGATTAGGACCCACCACCATAATATCCACAGACTGGGATCCCGGTCTGGAAAGTGTATCAGCCATCTCGTTACCAAGTATACCACTAGAGATCTAACAGAGACAGATCAAATCCTGATCAATGCTGAAATCCTTTTGTGGGACTACCACCAGATATCCAATCCTGTTTTGTTTTTCCTTTCAAATATGACATAAAGACGAGTGTAAACTCGATTTTTTTATTATTTAAGCGAAAAGGAAATGCTTTATTGATATGCGTAAAACACTTAACATTTATATTCCCCCTGCCTGCTTCCTCTTCACAGAGCGGTAATAAAAATTTGAATAAAAACAACTTGACTTGAGTTGGTTGTCATTGCAACAGTTTTTTTCTGGCCTTTTTTTCGAGACGAAAACCATTAATAAACCAATTTGTCTTTCTAACGAGGTCAAATAGAAAAATCTTTTAATAAAAACTTTGCATCGGGTTTTGTGTGTGTGTGTTAATTTCTTTTTTTTTTTTTTTTGGTAACCAAAAACACTTGAAAAGAAATTTTGAAATAAACCCCTTCGATGTTTTTGGCTTTTAAGGCAAAGCAAAAAAGAAATGGGATTCGAAGGAGGAAAAAAAAACGTTAGAAATCATATGAAAAAATGCGTAAAAATACTCAAACAAACCCAACACTTGAGATGAAAACTGTAACAAGCGTTTCAAATAAAAAGAAGCCATCATACTCCCACTGCTCAAGCAATATTACATACAACGGAGCGTATGTGGATCATTTCCCTTGTAGAAGTTTAAATGATTTTCATTGTGTTAGTGTTTATCAAATAGATTTAGAGAGAGAGAGAGAGAGAGAGACAGAGAGAGAATGACAGAGGGAGAGAGTGAGAGAAAAGGCAGCAGAAGCAAAGAGAGGCTAAACTATGCGGAGACGTACTTCCATCCTTCAGCCAGCGTAATCCCATTATAGACCTCAAGAGAGCCTGAATATCATCTCCCGATGAAGAGTTTACACCCTCAAAGAAACTCTTTCTTAAGGTATTCAACATTCTTTAATCAAAAGCCAGACTGTTACGGCGGATGGGCCTCTCTTCATCTCCACATAGAAAAATTCTCCCGTAAAAACCACTAGAAGGTCTGATCTTTTCCAAATCCTTCTGAAAACTTCTTTTTTTTATCATAAAACGTGCCACATATAGCTGACTGATGTTAGATTTCGCCAAGAGTAAGTCTTTCTCTCATGCAAGTTAAAGTGGATTTGATGATGGCAACAAAATGTTGTTGTTTTTGCTGTTGAGTTTTTATCGGCTATTGTTGGCGTGTTGTTTCTCTTGGTTGTTTTTGTCGTATCTTTAACTGACTATAACTGTAAATGGTGTTTGTGATTACAACCACTTTTACTCTTAAATACACTTAAACACGCAACATACACTCACTCACATATTTTTTTTTTTCTCGGAATTGTTCTTTTTTTTGTTTTGACAATTTTTAGGAGCTGAGTCAGCCACACTGACCAAGAAAGTAAAAATTGTAGGTTCAGCTCCATATTCTGCATGATAGAAAAGGAGATTCTCACGTTATCTCCCCACGAATGCCACTCTATTCGACGTCTGGTATCTTGTGAACTCTTTTATTCTGCAGTGTAGGTGTCACACTCCCTGCTTAGCATAGCTTACGATAATAACAACTGCCAGTGTAAATGCTGTGTCCTAAAAGTCATTTAATACTTCAAATATTTTACGGCACTTTGCCATTGAGCAAGAGAGACAGACAGAGAGAAAGCGAGGGATAAGGAGAGTTCTTTGTAGTTAAATAGCTCCTAAAGGAAATATACATGAAATCAAACGTTCTACAGCCATAATATACGAAATACAGCAACTACAACTCCAATAAAAACATGTAAAAAACTGTTATTACAACAATTTCAAAGCCATGTTGCAACAAGAAGTGGCAATAGCTGTAGAAGTAGCACTAGCTACAGCAACTGCTGTAACAATAACAAAAGAAAACAACATTTTAACGACTTTCAAAGCTGTTGTTCTATGGAGATGTGATGCTAGTTTCTTTTTTCCCCCTTTCAGTTCTTCTTTTCGTCTCTATCTGTAAAAAAAAGAAGCAGGAGCCACAAAATGTCCTGTTATTGTTAATGCTGAAGGGTGGTGGAGGAGGACAACAGTTTGTTGCATGGATGGCTGCAACTTGTTGTGATAATGAATGTTTAAAAATACCCACAGAGACAAGGCGAGCCAAGGAGAGAGAGAGAGAGAGAGAGAAAACGTGAAAAGGATGTATAAAGTAATAAAATAACAACAAATACATTTAATTTATGACTTGACAAAAGCCAAAGCAGCATGAGGCAAAAAAATCTCTTTCGCTCGCACACAACAATGCGTTAGAGGAAGCAAGAGAAAAAAGCGAAGAGTGTAAAAGAGTATTAAGTTAAATGCACCTAAAAATATGCAAGAAAATATTCATAACAAAACATCCTGAAAGTATGCTATAAAAGCTTAATAATTACATAAAACGACTGCAGTTAATGGCTGTAAAATATTATTGAAATGAAAAGAGGATGCTAAAGGGCACAGGGGAAAGAGTAAGAGAGAGAGAAAGAGAGAGAGAGAGCAAAAGATATTAATTGAATAAAAAAATATAAAATTTGTTAAATTAATTTTTATGAAATTAATAACAGCGATTAAGTTACAGTGCAACAGAATGTTGCAAAATGCAAGATATTTTTTCTTATTTAAACGAAACTATGTCTTAGACCGTCTGTTGGCTTATGACATGAGCGACTTCCTCTCAGCAGTCTCCTGGCCAAAACTCGATGAATCAAATAAAATTGTCATGAAAAATTTCTCAAAAAATTGTCATTCAAAGTAGACATCCCGTCACTGATGGCTAAAATTAACACACACAATATGAGTAGTGTAAGAAGCTAGGTTGAATCCTTATTAAAGGGTTAGTAGTATGTGACCATAACAGCAAGACTGATTATGAACTTCCCCTATATCGATAAGTCATTATATCGATGAGGCAGTAGGAGGCATTCGCACTGGCTAAGCTTTCGCTCAGCTGGAGGAGCTGTGCATCTGAGTGGGAGGAGTTGTGGACCTTCACCTCATGTGTGAGTGATTCCAACTCTTATCGTGAAAAGATTTAATTTCCCATTTATTTCCATCTGCGACTACACTTTCCAAAATGAAAATTATCGCAATTGGCAGATTTAGTTTGGAGTCAGGATAGTTTCCTATGGGAATAGATATTGGCTTGTGATTAACCTTACAGTAGAACTCATCAACTTGCCTAATCTAGAAGAAATATTTCCTTTAAAAAATAGTGCAAAATTCAAAATTTTCCAGTTTCAAACATTTCTGTTTTTATCCCAAAATTTTCTTATTTTGTCCCAAAATTTTCTGTTGTTGTCCCAAACTTTTCTTTTTTTGTCCCAAATTTTTCTGTTGTTTCCTACAAAGTAGGGCTCATCAACGAGCCTAACTTGAATAAAAAATTTCCCTTAAAAAATATTGCAAATATTTCTATTTGTATCATAATTATTATTATTTTGTCCCAAACATTTCTTATTTTGTCCCAAAATGTTCTGTTTTTGCCCCAAAGTTTTCTAATTTTATTCTAAACTTTTCTATTTTTCCTTCAAATTTTTTTGCTTTTGTCCCACTGTTAATGAGAACCCCTTAAACAATTTTCATAATTTTTAATGCGCATACAATACGGGGTATAACAATGACAGACATTTTCTAATATTTTTTAATTTTTTCTCTCGTTGTTGTTGTTGTTGTCCTTGTTGTTGTATTTTATGCAGAAAACTGAAAATTATAATAAAAACATGGAAAAAATATTTTTCTCTGCGTTTTTCTCTTTTTTCTTTCTGATTAAATGTTGGTTGCTATGCTTTGCTTTTAATTTCCATTTATCTACGCCTCCGGTTGCCCGCTTTTTATGTATGTATGTGTGTAGATGCTGTTTTAAAATGATTTCTAACAAATCAGTGTCATTCGCCATCACATGGACAAAGTTTACTCAACAAATTAATGGACCAAAAATGAATAAATGACCGTCATCCTTGTTAAGGCCTGACTGCTATGGCTGCTATGACAGAAATGTTGAAAACAACAAAAAAAAAAACAAAAAAATGAATGAAAAAATAGGGGAAAAAATTCTGTCTAAAGAAAATCTTTGAATATATTGAATCTGATAGCAAAACAATGGCCACGTTCATGGCTTAGGTTCAGAATGATGTTGTTATGATGCTGTTGCTGCAATGCATTGGCAATTGAGAAAAATATCGCATGCGGAGGAAAGTAATGCCGCCTTAACCAAAGCGATACGTTAAAATTTCAAACAAAAACAACGTATTTAACCAGTGGCAGTGAGCGGATTTAGTAAATAGGCCCGCTAGAGAAAAATGGAATACATTTTTTTAACTATTGAGTTTAAATATGACCTCGAATGGTATCCTAAAGGAGCTATTAATGCTCAAAATATGCAAAAAAAATAAATGCATTCACGAGATCCATTGCTTGCTATGCTTGTCATAAAGTTTCGCGATGAATATAGAATGTCGAATGACTTCTTGTATCAATGCAACAGTAGTCAAACCTAGCTTCACCAATGTATGTCTGCTTTGGTGGGAATCATTATCGTTACTGCCTACCACACTTGCGTCATCTTTGAAAATAATTTTAAGCCTCTCTCCGTTGGTTTCCTATGGAAACAACTTAACAAACAACACTAGTCAGTATCTATAGATGACCTGACAATGTCACGAATCGTATAACGGTCACTGAAGAATTGTGAAGGATTTGGAAAGCTTAACGAATATTGACTGCATGATACCGCACCATGTTTTCTTGGAGGAGTTTAGAGTATTCATTCCGGATAGAGGTGAATGAGAAGTTGTTGTTACGCAGCTTAAAGGTGATACGAAACTGTATCCGAAGTTCGAAGTCGACAGGACTCATTCAGCAAGACTGCCAAATCATTGCAGCATCTTAGGGACGTAAGAGTCGACCATACGAGCTACTGGAAGGATTATCATACTTTTTGATAGCCAGGTTACATTCAGATCACTGGGTTGTAGCACCACGAGTCCTCTACATTGGAAATGCCATTTAGTTTCCATGAGAGACACATTGGTCACTTTTTCAGAGTCGAAGAAGAAAAGGCACTGTCCTGCACCTCTTGGTTACATAGCGTTATGTCATAGGAGAATAATCCAGATAATCCCTCTACACGTTGGGAGTTTAAATGGTGTCAACAGAAGCTTTGAAGGGTCCAGTGGCATGGGTATACATAGCCTAACTCTATCTATGTCTTTGGGTTGACAGCCACTTTTTGATGCTTTCTTAATAGAGGAATAGGTAATCAAATTAGAAAAAAAATTCAATTCCTTGTGTCCCTAATGAGTTAAAAATGTTCTGCGGGGCTGGCTGGAGCCAGTATTCGATGCATGCAACGTATTCGATGCAATTTTTTTTTCTTCATTGTTGCTGTTACTGTTACTACACAAACGCGTTTAGCATACCAATGCCTCGTTTTTTTTTCTTGGAACAAAAAAAAATCAATTTAAATGGATTGGCCATTACTTAGGAAAAAATGGGGGGGAAAATAGCAATAAAAGTACGTGGTTTGAAATAAAAAAAAATAGGGGAAAAACCTTGGACTTTTTCATAGACGACAGAGAAAAACAATGCCAAGTAATTACGAAATTTTTATTCTTTCCATTAACCAAAGAAGAAACAGAGTATCCTGAACATTCTGTGATGTTGTTGGCAATTAGGGACGTAAGGAATTTTGGTTTCCTGTTTGAATTCTTCCCATTTATCTTATACACCCTGTATCTAAAGAAATTTGTTGTTTACCAAGGTTATTATAATGGGACAATATTACCAAATTCTATGCAGACATCATTACGTGTTACCAACAAAAGCAAAAACCAACAACAACAACAAAAAAACCTGACATTTTGACAGTAAAAAATCATAACGAAATAAAATGTATATCCACAGATACATTACACATATACATAGACACTCTACAAATGTCTTTACTTTTCTTTCTTTCTCAATCCTGCTTGAATATGAGCCAATGATTGCTTGTATATTTTCTCATCCATATGTTGCCTTCAAATCCTGTGAGAGTCCTTCTTTCTTTTTCTTTAGTTTCGGAACAAGCAAGGCAATCATCTTATAATTTTGCACCTGTCGTCGTAATGTTTTCATCTTCATTCATAATATTTTCAAAATGTCTTCTCTATCTTCTTATCGTTAGAAATGTATTTGCGTGTATCTGTATGCGCGTTTGTATGTTTCAAATGTAATTGTGTATCGGTGTTATAATATTAATTCTGCATTTGTATGGAGAGGAATGATACCGAACTGCTTTCAAGGAGAAAAAACAAACTGAAGCAGTGACACTTTAGAAGCCAGAACGCCTTACTCCGGTTCATTCACGTTACCACAAATCCTTCAGAATGTACGGGTGCTGCTTCTATCCCTCATATTTGTGCTTGTCTTCAAGGCACAATGCCCCTTTAAAATGCCTCATAGACCCCCACTCTCCATCCATCATAGATATCCTAGGGAAGGTCTTACCGACCGTTTCAATATGTTCTCACAATATGGCATCTGTCGTTGCCATTTCATGTGCAATATAATCGCTTTTAATGTAGCTTGAGTATCTGCATAATAGTCGTAATCCGTAAGCCGTTCCCGAACTAGCTGGCCTAGCGAATTATAAACACTTCAGCCTGGTATTTACTACACTCTTTAGCGAGGGCTTTGTTGCATAACTGAAGCAGATTCCTGCCTCAATGCTAGCCACCATCTTAGAGGCAAACCCAACCAACTGTTCTTAGTACCTAAGAGCGGACTTCTTGGGCTCGTTAATGTTCTGTAGAAACTGTTCCAGGACTCCTGCTAATTACATAAAAAGTCCCAAGTAAATTAAACTAGACTTACCCTAAATATAGAATACATTCCCCTGCATAATTTGATTTCATTTCTTAATCCTAAATGCCTCAACTATACATTAGTCCTTGTGTTTGTAACCCTTTATGTATTTGAGAGGTTTTAAGGGCTAAAGTGTGTGAAATTCTTTAACTCATCTAAACATAGGGTTACGCCTCGCTTAATATTCTCTTTTTTCCCGTTTTTCATTTTTGTTGCACAACTAAGAGCCACTTTCCTCAATTAACTTCTTTCCACTAATCCTGTATCGAAGCACTTCATCAACAAACAATTTCGGCTACTTCTTAATCTCATGCCTTTAGAAGAAGAAAAAGGAGAAATTTGTACTTGAGAATTGGAAATGAATCTCTAGAATAGTGAAGATGCAATTGTTGATTATGAATGCCTGTGTGATATTGCGTAATATTAGGGCGCAACATAGAACTCATGATGTGGATAAAAAAAATTCTTAAAAATCATGTCATTATGAGGTATTCAAAGGTCATTTTAAAAATATAATATTTGACTGATTTAGGAATTCAAAACGTTCAATTTAATTTAAAGTCAAAGGTCAAACAGAGTGCAAGAAATATTTTTATTATTTTTATATTTTGCAGTTTTATTTGTTTTATAGGATTTACATTTAATTTAAAAATTAATTTTTAAAATTTAATGAGAGGTCAAAAGGTCAAATAATCAGAAGACATATAAATCTACGGTAAGGTCAAGAGCCATTTAAAAAGATTATATTTTTGGTAAGACTTGAAATTGTAGTTGTTTTATGGAATTTATATTTAATTTTTTAATTATTTTATTTAAATTTTATAAAAGGTCAAAGTTCACATTGTTAAAATTGGCGTTTTAAATTATTTTTTTTATCAAACAATTTTTTTTTATGCCGCGATTCCTTTTGCCTTCCTTTTGTAACAAGTCCGTCTTTTAAATGTTTTTTTTTTTTTGAATAGCTTTCACCCTAATGTTATCTATTTTGACAAACGTTTCGTAAGCCATCGTCTCTCTGTATGTATTGTGCTTAGGTATTCATTTGGAAAATGTCTACAATTTGTATTTCAAAGTTTTGTATTTTCCACATGATTTCTATTGCGAATACCTTGAGTATCTTTTAAGTCTAAATTGCTATGTTACCAATGCCTTTCTCTCTCCTTTCTCTGTGTTTCTATCTCACTCACTTACACTTGATAAAAGTTCACATAGTTATAACCCAACTATCTTATCGGCCTTAAGGCTTTACATATTAAACTTGAGCAACTGACTGACTGACTGACTGACTTACCTTTTTTACCTTCTAGTGCCATATACTCACACGCTAGTTGATGTTGATGTTGATCTTCTTCTTCGCTCTGCCTGTAGTGGCATATGAGGCAGGCATATTGCATTTCTTATGCCACTTTTGGCATCTTAAGATTTTCTTGTTGTTGTTTCTGTTGTTGCTGTAAAGGCTTAAGAATCAATATGATTTTATTTTCAAAATCCTACTAACAGCACAGCAGCAACAATACCAACAACAACAACAACAATAATATTAAATAATGCAATAAGAAAAGTGCTATAATTTCAGTTGTAGTTGGAGTTGCTGCAAGTAAGGACCCTTCGTTGTACGTATTGTGGCACTCGTAAGTTGAAAACTTTGTTGCCGTATGTATATGTTTGCCTCCTGGCAAATGATAGTTTTTTTTTTTTGGTTGTCTCTTGCTTTTACTACGTATACCGTATATAGTCTTTGAATATCTTTTATGAATTCTTAATGTGACAAGTGAAATGTTACTCAAATTGTATTTTTGGCCAAATGTTTGTAAAGTTTTCCAAATATGGCTGTAAAGCAATATGTTCCAATGGCTAAAGCTTTAATAGTAAGTGAGAAAAGTAATTTTCTTTAGGATTTTTTTAAAATGTTCTTCAATTTGATTACATTTCCATAGGGAATTTCTCTAAAAAATAGATTTTTTATGGTAAAGGTCAAAGGTCACCCCAAGAAAACCTTAATTAATTTGAAAAAATGCTGCTAAACATAAATTCTAGACAAAAGAAATTAACCTTGAGTTGATTATTTTCTGATTTATAACATTTCGTCGTGACAGGTCAAAGGTCATTTTTGAAAATATTAACAATTTCATTGAAATTCGAAATAATTATAAATATTCTTGGCAGTAAATGTAAATTTTTAATATTAATTTAAACGTTTTCAACGTTTCAAATTGAAAGGTCAAAGGTCATTCAAGAAATATTAAGAATTTCATTGAAATTCGAAATAATTATAAATATTCTTGGCAATAAATCTAAGTTTATAATAATTACCTCTCCGTTTTTAGCGTTTCATATTGAAAGGTCAAAGGTCATTCTCAAAATTATATGCCTTACCGCTAAATTTTACGCAGTCATTCGTTGAACCCTGCATCCAGAAACTTATATAAGAGAAATTGTATCTCCTTTCAAATTATCTATCATTCTTGGAACACCCTTTCTGGGTATTGTAACCCCGCTTTTATGCCAGTAAATTTGCTACTATCTGCAATCGATATACTCTAATACCGAACTCGCATAAGGACAGTTTTTTAGTCATTATTTAGCCTCATAAGTCTCGCAGCAGCCGTTTAAGTTAAGGTCTCCGTAGTTGAGTAGATAGTATGATAACTTGTAACACGTGAGTCCGTGGTTCAAATTCTAACTTAGACGTCTAAAATATGAAAAAAATATATCTTCGCAACTTCCTTTCAGCAGAGTTCTGGCAAAGACTGAGAAAAAATAAAATTGTCATGCAAAGTTTCTCAAATCTTATGTTCGCAGTCGAAGTTAAATTGTAGGTACCGCCACTCACGGATAAAATTAACACACGCAGCATAGGTGAGATCGGTAGTAATGGTCAATTAAGAAAGGAAGTAAGTAAACAATCCCGTAGACGACATTGTTCTAAGAGTACGTGTTATCAAGAACGCGACAGTAGTCATAATACGCTCAAACGAGGTTTAAAGATGCCGTATCGCTAAAGCTAGCGACCAGACCGAGGTGCCGTAGATTAGTGAGGACTTAATTTTGTACTGCACTGTATTATTGAATATTAAATAAAGTGATACAATTTCTGTATATTTTATTTTTATTTCGAAGAATTTTCTTTTTATTTATTCTTTATCCGCTCACCAAAAACTTTTGCTTTAAGTCTGCTTTTTGCTTTTCTTAGGCTATCATGGCAATAATAAAAATATTTTCGATATTTATAGGGGATATAGAGGGAAGAAACATTCTTTAACATTCATGAGGCAAAAATCTTCAACAAAAAAAAAAAATTATAAAATAAACATTGGATCTCTTCTTCTCCCTCTGTGTGTGTCTCTCTCTCTCTCACTATTTCTCTCACTTTGGACAAAATGATAAATTAAATTTCATTTAGAGCACAGCATCAGAATATAAAAGGAAAATCTCCTACAAATAAATGATAAGAAAAGAAATCCGTTTTTTGCATTTCTATTCTTCACACAATTTTCTCTTTTTTTTTTCTTCTTTTTTGCAATACACACGATTAGCAAATAGAGACTATGATTTTAGAATTCTATAGACATGAGGCCATAAAAGTTTTAAAAAACAATTTGGAATTTCACAGGGTTTAAATGTTGAGTGGAATAAAGAATACAAAAGTCCTTGAAGCACAGAAAATTGCTTAATTTTTAGGGATAAGAAGACTATTTATTAAATGCAAGAGCAATCATAAGCCATCGAAGTTAGGCGGCACCCACCATACTTTTTATAGGCGGTCTGTATTACGTAGGAGCTTCCTTAGCTTATTGCAGTCCACTCCTCTTTTTTATATGACCTTTGACCTCTAAACAATTTAAAACACCTAAATTAATTTTTATAATAATTCTTTACATCTTTCATAATTTTATGATTTCTTTTCAGTTTGTTTGATTTTCATTGTCTTTTTATTCGGTATGACCCTTGACCTTTCAATGATTTTAAACACATAAATTCAAATTTTCTTTATATTTTTTTTTAAATTTTAGACTATTTCTGTGCTTTCTTTTTATTTAATTTAATTTTTTCCCCTTCTTTTTTGAATGACCTTTGACCTTAAAATATACAAAATTATCTTAAATAGTCAAATTAAAATTTTTACAATTCTTCTTTATATTTTGAAGTTATTTTATTGTTTGCTAAATAGTTTATTTAATAATTTCGGAATTTTGTGTGTATGACCTTTGACCTTTCAATAATTTATGTTTATATTTAAATGCTTAAATTAAAATTTTTAGAATATTTTATTTATTTTAAGATATTTCTGTGCTTGATTAGGATTGTGTTTAATTTATTTCTCTTTTTTTGAATGACTTTGACCTTTAGTATGAAAATAACAGAAATTTAATTAAAATTTTATATTATAATTATTTTTCGTTTCCTGTATATTTGTATAGTTTCCTTTATATTTTTTTTTGGATGACCTTTGACCTTTATTTTATATTTCTAATTTTTTTTCTCTCTACTTCTTGCTTTCTATTTTGTTTAATTTCTTAATTTCCACTCTATGAATCCAAATTTATTTTCTCCATTTGTGTTCTTCCTTTTTCTTAAGTAACCTTTGACCTTTTATTTTTTCTCTACGAGACCATATTAATTCACCGCAAAACACCAAAATGCTTAGAGCCATACACAAGCAATATCCAAAAATTATGGTCAGAAAATGATTGATAGTAAAAGGCCTATAATCCTCTTCCTCTTCGGATATAAACATTTTAATCAACTTCAATCTGGTGGCCTGATAAATACTCCAATTATGCCAAGCATTTCTAAGACCCGAATCAGTCGTCATAATGATAAATGTTTCTAAGCTCTTAATGAATGGCGAATTCCATTGCACTGGAAATCTGCTAAATTGGTTCACAGTGCATAGATTTTTAGTATGGGCGATACGGAATTTCGGTTGCCACAATAGTTGCTGCTGTAAATCATATTTACCCCATTCCTGTGAGTTAACATATATGGCGTAGACTGTTTAAAATTCCTACGAAGATATACGGATTCATTGAAAGCAAACAAATGTTTTCCAACTGCTTAGGGCAATGATTCTGATCCGAAAATGACCTCCTTTTGTTGTTGCTAAGCATGATTCTTAAGGCCCAGTTTCAAGAGGTATTTTACGTATGTATTTTGCTGCCTACCAGGTGGTGCTTAGGAATCGGGTTAATGAGGACTTAAAGGGCTGATTCCCTGACGTTAGAGTTAAACAAATGGCAGGGACTAAAAGGTGACGTCTTTCGAACTGTGGACATTTAAAGGCTGGGCCATAAGGGTGCTAAAAGAATACAAAATTCCACTGCCTATATTCAGTTGACCTAAGTGTATACATTGTATTATAAAGAGGCTAAACAGTTCCAATATCCATAGTAACCATATGGTCAAAGGCAGCGTATGCATGATATATTGGCCATGAGCTATTTCAGGTATTACAGGCACTATAATACAGCCATTGGTATGGCCTATGGGATAACTTCCCTCGGTTAGATTGGCATTAGGCAATAAAGAAGAGTAAGGATGTATGCCAATATCAATTTTAC
>QOCX01000230.1:2500-113716 GCA_005959815.1 Sarcophaga bullata
CTTCTCACACCACTTATGTTGTGTGTGCTAATTTTATACATGAGTGGCGGGACCTACAGTTTAAAGTGGACTCCGAACGACAGATTTTTTTTGAGAAACTTTTCATGGCAATTTTATTTACTCTCAAAGTTTTTGCCAGAAAACTGCTGAGAGGAAGTCCCTGAAGAAATATTTTTTCATATTTCGTTTTTGATGTCTGACCGGGGATTCGAACCCTGGCCTTTCGGCTAATAAGCCAACACACTACCTAATAGACTACGGCGACTATCGATCCAGAATCCAGAATCCGTAAATTGAAAACTGGGCCAAATTTTTGCCCATCGCCCCACCAAATACACCATTGTGTATGATTTTGCTATAAACGTCGCAGCCCGAACTGATTGCAACTGGGGCCGCCACCAAGAAGTTTGGGTCTGCCAATTGTAGTCTCGGAAACACGTCCGCTATACGTCCGTCCACCGACCTTAACGGTGTGGGGCCATCTAGCTGTCTTCGATCCTCCGCATATGTCTCGACCACGTCACTGCTGCCGTCGTTACCTCTAATCATCAATAGCACCCGTCCCGAGCGTAAAATTTTTATCGCCTTCGCTCCAAGCCGACGAATCACCTTCTCAGAAATGAATGTCCCACAATGTTGACAACGGCAGTCGGTTTTAGCAGAACACTGTTCGTCAACGTATATGACGTAGGTGGCAAGACTCTACCAGCTGTCGAACGAGAGATGCCTCCTGACCGTTGAGATTTGGGGTTCCTCGGTCAACTCGGAACCATAGCGTTCGACAGACTAAGTCTTCGGCTCTCATGTTCATGGGAAGAACGAGGCCCTTAGCGGAGTTTCGAGACGAATTAGGTTCTTTATTAGCTGTACGAGCAGGCGATCTGCGTTTGCTTGTACTCCTCCTCGATTTCACGACTTTTTTCGGAATAGATGAACGAGGTCTATTGTGCGGCTTATGGAGAAGCGTGTGATGCATATCACCGCAACGCTTGCATTTGCCAGTACTAACGCACGTCCGCCATGTATGGTCGTGACTCATTCAGCCAGCGTAGTACTTGTAGATCGTTACCAATTTCATACGCTCATCGTAGTCTGCCTTCGAAAATTGCTCTCTAAATCGCAATGGGTGGTTCTTCAAGCAGACGCGACATACCATTTTCTTACCATTGTCGCCTTGCCTCTATTTTTTCGCAGAAACCATGATAATATTAGCTGAAATTAATAACATTAGAAATTCAATATGTCGGAAGAATTACGAGTTTCACAACTCGTCGAGAAATTGTTTCGCGTGCAGTTTTCAAATCCACGACTCTTACATGACATCCCTACCCGAATGCAAATTCAATACGCGACCAATGCGCCACTGATTGGTAGGCACGTTGTCTTCGCGGATGACCACCATATCACCGACCCCCGTAAATCTTTCGTCAAACAGTTCCAAACTTTCAAACACGTCTTTTAAGTATTCTTCCTTCCAACAAAGAGATGTACGTACGAGATGTAGGCACCGCTGCCATAATCTGACTTTGAGTCATTCTCTTATGAATAGCACAAGTTCTGCAACGTCCTACGACAGTTTTTATTAAATCCTTAGACCTGCGCATTTAGAATTCGGTTCTCAAGACTCTTAGCATTAACCAGTTTCCGCCATGTAAAGTTACCCGATAAATAAAATCTACTATCAGATAAGCGAATCGACTAGCTGTTGGTAAAAGAATCGGAAACCATTCGTTGTACTTGCTACCGACTCTCATCAACCCATTTCTATCTAAGAAGCTATTCAAATTCAGAAGTTTCCCTACTACAATCTTTTCTCCAACACACAACCGCCGGTATTCCTGAGAGTACCAAGCTCTTTGAGCTATATTCATTAGTTTTCCCCTCACATTCCGGATTTCGCTGGAAGTAATCTCCACAGAACCAAAGCCCGAACTTTCTCTAACGAAAACCCTAAATATTAAGGCCATCACACGCAACGCTCTTGAGTAGGAGGAAAACCGATTCAGAAGATCGTCGAACTCCTTAAAGTAAGCGAAGAAAACCATGTGATTTTTTCTTTTGCCTTAGTGTTATATTCCTCGGGAGTAGGAATACACCATTTGTTACTAGGAGAACCTAACCAGGAGGGACCATACCACCACAATTTGTGCGCTGCCAAATCCCGCGGCCGAACTACTCGACTTATTACATCAGCCGGATTTTGCTCCGATCGGACATGCCTCCAGCAGGCCTTCTTCATGTGCTCCGTCACCTTTGAAACTCGATTAGCAACAAAAGCTTTCCACGAACTAGGTGGTTTTTGAAGCCAAGCTAAAACTATGTTAGAATCTGTCCGCCCATAGAACGTTGTTCTCGTTGCGTCAAACTTCAAATTAGCCTTCACAGCCTCCATCAATTCAGTTAATAAAACGGCCCCGGTTCACGCATAGGTAAAAATACTGTTTTCAAAGAAGCAACCGTCGACTTAGAGAACAACAGATGTATCTGAGTATCATTTGAATCATTCGCGATACGAATGTATATACACGCCCCGTATGCTTTCTCTGAAGCATTGGAAAACCGTTACTATCTAACAACCAGAAGCCCCAAGTCGTTTCGTAGAACAGGCCCGCTAAATAATGTGTCATTCAAGCTCAGTCCATTTGGCGTTTTACTAGACGCATTGGAAACAACCCCAACCTTCATGGAAGAGCTTTCAGTTTAAGTACAGCGTAATGAGGTAGATAGTATGAACCTCCTTCACTCACATCCCTCCCATTCACCTTCGCCGTATGAACCAAAGATTCATACTCCAATAAAACCGGATAATAATCAAATTTAAGAGATGGGTTCGTTTCTCTAAAATTGTTTGTAAGCTTTTGGGCGAGAAGAGCCAAGACAATCAAGGGAATTTTACTGTGGTTTAATAGGTAATGATACCATGTACCGCCCAGCCGAATTACTCCGTTTTTCCAAAATATTCTTCACAGTACTCATCATCAGGCGACATCTTCGACTGTCGTGCAGGTTCCTCCAACTTACAAAACCTCTCCAGCTGTTTATCCAGTTCCAATTCAGTACAATACGAAACTAAAGGTGTGAAGCTTTTGGAACACAGTTCAGGTAGTGAACCTGCAAGTACCCATCCAAATGTACTCTCCCGGGCCATCTAATTCCCAAGAAGATTTTTCCGAACGCCCTCCTACATTACGCTAGGATAAATGTAGCCTGCAATTAGAATATTCACGCGATCTCTCTCACTGAATCTCGGATCAGCCAATGTGATTTCCAAAAACGCCGCCGATTGCGATATGTTAACAGTGGAAATGGGTAACATTCCTGTCAACTTCGGCAACACCAAACCGATTGCCTCCACACGAGATTGATTATCCAAAAGTGAAGTCAAGACAAACGGACGTTGTCTTTGGACAGAACAAGCACATGCTACATCCAAACCGAAAACGCTAGTCCGTAGATTCACTGTTGGTAATCCTAATTTCCTCTGTAATCCTTCCGAAAAGAAGATTGCTTGAGACTCTGTATCCATTAGAGCCCTAGCTCTGAACATCTTTCCTCGGTGGAGACTACAACAGTCCCCAAAAGTATCTGCCTCGATGTAGCAGCAAAACAATTCTGGACCTAACCACTTGATCCAACTGTAACACTAGAACCTGGTGCATCCAAAACGCTCATTTCCGAAGAGGATCCAGACACCTTTCGATGCAGTAGTGTGTGGTGTATCAACTTACAGACTGAACAACTAAATGTGCTCTTGCACTCATTGAGTCTATGCCCACTTGTGAAACAGTTTATACAAAGGTTGTTCTTTTTCACAACCAAAAACCGTCTCTCAGGAGATAAATCCAAAAATATTGGACAAGTATTCAACAAATGATCTCCTGAACAATATCTACAAATTTTCCTATTCAATTTAGTAGAAAAGGACCGAACTCCCTCTTTTGGGTTAGAAAGGGTTTCAGATGTAGGCCTAGAACCATTACCAACCGGTTCAAAATTCCGAACTTAGAACACCGTGTCCAGAGACTGAAACCATGAAGTTAAAAAATTGTCCAAATTCTTCCATTTGTCCACCTTGTTCCGAATTATTTGTTCGCAGAGAGACAAAGATAGCAATGGTAAATTGGTGGAGCATAAATAAACAAAAATTGGATCCCAGTTTGAGATATCAATATCGTGCATCCGAAGTGCCGATATCGAATTATTAATATCTCGTTGCAAACTTCTGATATCCTGGGCTGCCTCGGATTTGACAGGTGTGAGAGTGAACAAAACTTTCAACTGGGAGTTCACTAAAATCCGCTCATTTTCGTACCTGTCCCTCAGGTTATTCCACGCCTCCTGAAATCCAGAAACCGTCAGGAGGGATTTCTTCACAATCTCCAAGGCTTCTCCACGCGTGAACTGCCTCAAATAAAAGGGCTGTTCAACTGGGGATATGTTAGCCCCGTGCACATAAACAGCAGTGGACATGTCGCGGAAGGATGGCCAATATTTTTAATCCCCATGGAACACTTCCATGGTACAACGGGGCAGCTGCATATTATGCCGAATGCGGTTTTCGCTGCCTTGACCATTGGGGCAGTGGGTCGATTACACCCATTAGTGAGGCAACAGTTATGTACATCAACCTACAATGCCCAAAAAGTTCCCTAGCTGCTTCTCGATCACCTTCCAAATGCTCTTCATCACCTGTGGCAAATTCTTATAGTAATCCCACACCTTTGCTCACAACGACTTAACCTCCTCTCTTTGGATCTAAATGGAGAAGGTCGTATTACCTTCCTGAGGAGTTGCATTATCCCTTTCGAAGTCCAGGAATATTTGGGCAAAGCTTTTAAACGTAAACAATTTCCTCGACTTCGGCATCTCGATTATATTAAAGGAAGCTAATCACACGAACGAATGAAAACTAAGAAGAGTTAACAGAATGGGTAAGATTCTGCTCCTCACTATTTCACGATTAAAATTAAATTATTAAATTAATTAAATTAAATTAAATGTCAAAAAAAAAATAAATATAATAATATCAAAATAAATCAAAATCCGAATGAAGTTCGAAAACGTACGCGTCCCGATCGTTAGCCGTTGTGCACGCACAACAAAAAAAACGGAAGTCTTTCCAAAAAATAAACAAAAGGTCACCTTATCGCAAACTTTACGAAAATAATATATGTCCAACTAGACGGGCATATATTTTAGAAATATTACGTACTTCTGCGAAACTGAGCCAACAGGACGAATTGTCATTAACCTGATACTTATTATTGTCTTTTTTCAACAATCAAAACAATAAAATAGAAAAAAAATACGAAGGTGAAAAAGTAGCCCCGTACAGCTATTTGTTTCACCTTGTATTCCAAACCAGACGTGTATATAGATATAAGTACGTATATAAATTTTCAATATAATATATTTTACATTAAAAACATTTTTTAAATACTTTAAATTTTGAATTAAATTCGAAAATAGCAAATTTAAATTTTTGTGTGATTTAAATTCACCAATAATAACTTAAAATGATTTAAATAATTATGAAAAATTTATAAATTAAGGCATAAAATAATCAAAAAGAGACCCATAAACAAATTTTCTGTTACTCCAACTTAATTCGAAAGTTTTTATTTACTTAAAGTTCTGTTCCAAAATTCAGATCTATCAATCATTTAAGGAAACAACTCTTACTTATGGGTATCTTATGTTTCCGGTGGATTTGATGATTTGTTATAAAATATAATGTACTTTACTATTTAGCCAAAGCACCATCACCATTTATAACACAACTAACTATTGACTTATAACCGATATCAAATTGGGTGGTTGAACTCGATTCTCAACTGTACTAATCACACCACAATTTGATATCCAAGTCAGAAGACAAATTGGTATAACAGTACGTATGCAAAGAACACTTTGGTTCTTATATTCAATAAATTCACAAAGTGTATCAGTGCTATTGAAATTATAACCCAACACTTTGTGAATATATAAGCACTATTATAAATTTTATATAAGAGTAAAGTTCTGTTAGAATAGACGACAGAACTTCAGAAGTATATAAATCTAACACCAAAAAGAATAATATAAACAGAAAAAATAAAGACAACCTTACCTTATAAATTTGGAGGTTAATTTAATTTTAGTTCCAAAATCCGTCTCGAAGGGCCAAATTTTGAATTGTTGAGTAGATGCTAATCTTGTGGACCGTATTATTTTTTGTGGTGGAGATGGACTCCTGGAAACCAAAATTTCCTTTTGAATTTCTGGCAATAAAAAACAAAATTGGCAATAAAAAACAAAAAAAAATGTCCATCTATTTATCGACTCACGAAACTTTGCTGTTCTTCCTTTCACTGACTTGAAGTATCCACAAAAACAAATCCTTTTGTATGTATATTTTTTCCCATATAAAAGCACAATAATATATATACTTTACGCCACGTTACGTGGACGTGTGGCTAATAGAGGCATAAGAATTAAGAGCGAATTAATGCAATGCAATGCTAGTTTCGTGAGAGCTATGAAATGGTATAAAAAAATCTCTTTACAAAGACAAAACAACAGGTGTGTAGGAACAAAACAGAAAAAAATCATCGCAGACGGAGTCCAATTAGAATTTTTGGTGGATACTAGCTCCGGTATTACGATTGTTAGGCAGTATGAGGATTGTAGTGTGTTCTGTATCAAACACTTATCCACTGTTGTGTGTGGTCATGTTTATACCACTTAAAAATGTAATTGATACTTTTATAAACAAAAACTATAACATAAACAATAATTCTCAATGACCAATAAATTGTGACGGCACGAGGAATAAAACTGCACAAATAACACCTGTAACTCTAGCACACCAGGTTAAGTATAAACAAATAAGAAATTGAAGTAGGTCGTAAAAATAAATATGTTAAATATGTATAAACAAATAAGAATATAGAACTAGATCGTAAAAATAAATATGTTAAGATTTTAGACTTGAAAGGAAAGTAAGAGGTGAAAGGAAAGTAAGGTTAAGGCAAAAGGCTGCGGAAATACTCAGGGTACTAGCGATAACCACAGAAAACGCCACAATGAAGAATTTGAAATCAATTTTGGCGGAGATAAAAACCGAGCAAAGGGCGAAACCATCAAATCTCTAAATAGGTAGCGAAGAATCAAAAAAAGAAGAGATAATAATCTCCAATAACAATGACAGCACCAACAAAATAAGCATCAGCCAAACTACAATAATATACGTAATATTAGTTTTACAATTTTTATTAATAATTACAAAACTTCATAAAATGTATACGAGCTTTTTGATTAACAGATTAAAAGAAAGAATAATATTAACTACTAACAGTAGAGTTTAAGAATATAATATTAATAATACTAACTGCTAACAGTAGAGTTTAAGAAAAAATTCCCAATTTTTGTTACCATTTTTTACCATTAATATATATACACAACAATTATAAAACACATGAACTATTAAATAAAACTAGTTATATAACTAGCGACTGTGAAGTCGCCGTAGTCTAGTAGGTAGTGTGTTGGCTTATTAGACGAAAGGTCAGACATCAAAAACGAAATATGAAAAAAATATTTCTTCGGCGACTTCCTCTCAGCAGATTTCTGGCAAAAACTCTGAGAGTAAATAAAATTGCCATGAAAAGTTTCTCAAAAAAATCTGTCGTTCGGAGTCGACTTTAAACTGTAGGTCCCGCCACTCATGTATAAAATTAGCGTACACAACATAAGTGGTGTGAGAAGCTAGGCCGTAATCCTGACTGAAGGGTTGTAATGGCCAATTATGTATTGTTATGTATGTAGTTATATAAAAACAGAAAATTAATATATATATAATATAATCATATAATCATATATATATATATCTATATATATATATATGAATGTGTAGATTATATTATATCAAACGCAAGGAAATCATTAGATGATAGAATAAACTATTCAGGCTAAAAGAATAGAGCTACAAGATTAAAAAAAAAATCCATAGAAATACTAGAAAATAAGGCAGTAAGGGAACAGCAAAGACAACTACATACCTTGAAAGTTAGAGAAAAGAAAGAAAGAGCATTAGAAATATTACAGAGTCACGAAGATAAATTCAAAATTCAAGCATTAGAAGAAGGGATAAAATATTAAACTATGACTAAAGAAAATTTGAACACGACAGAATTAGCATCAATCAAAAGATGAATTAAACCCATTTATAGCAAATATCAAAGTACTGAAAGATACATTGCCTTCAACTAAACACATTTAATTTTTCAATTGAGTATATAAAACTAAAACTTAAAATAAAGTAAGACAACTATTGGTTCCTACTGACATAGACTCCTTAACCTCAACTTTAAAAGATTCTTATAAAACAAAGAATAGAATAAATGATGAAATATAAGCACTGACCGCAACCATAAAATTGGAAATGGTGTATTTGTGACAAATTCAATAATTCCAAAATATGGATACAAACACATAAAGTTATTAAACGTTACTGACAAAATCTTAAAATTGAAAATTTAAAAGTAGGGACAATGCCTTTAAGAAATTTTGATATATACAAAACTAGTCATGACAAAACAGATGCGAAATATTGTGATGAAAGATTTAAGAGAGTATTAAATGAATGCAATGTGGAGGAGAATGGCAAGAAAGCAAGGAAGGAATTGTTAGGGATATTAAGAAAATGCCAACATGTATTTCATTTAGAAGGTGAGAACCTGACAACGAATAATTTTTACAATCAGACTATTTAGTTAAATAACAAAAATCCAGTTTATATAAAGAACTATCGATTACCACAAACGCGTACAGAGGAAATAAATAACCAAGTAAAAAGTTCTTTGAAACAACAAGTCATTATAACGCTCCACTCTTATGGGTACTTAAGAAGGGGCAAAGTGATATAAAAAAATGGAGACTAGTTGTTGATTTTAGGAAACTCAATGACAAAATAGTTAATAACAAATTTTCACTAACACGATTAGATTACGTTCTAGATTTAGAAAAGCAGAATAAAGAAGACAATGAACAAGAAGGCTTCGTAGCTGTAAAAGTATATTTCTCTTTATTCTCATATCAAACTGTGGCTTTTTATCCATACTCAAACGACGCCCTAATAATAAGCAACCCTTTTTTATTATTACTGCGAATTAAAATAAAAATTAGCCTAAATGCAAAGCAGCAGAATTGTTGCTTGCTGTAATGTTGCCTTAAAAATAATCATTTCCACATACATTCATGTATTCTATTATTGGGAGATTGCTTGATGCGTTGCGTCTATTGTGTTTATTACACAATACTGCGAGATTTTGGAAATATTCAATTAAATCAGCGGTGGGAACTGGTTTGTCTATGGTTTGCTCTTGTGATTATTTTTACTAAAGCTGCTGTAATACAAAAAAAAAACAATTGCTAGATATTCATTAAAAATTCCTTAAAATATACCAAACTATTTCCCGCATTGCAACGCTTTTGTCAAGTAAATTAACACAAAATGAAAACACATTATTATATAGCAACACATACGATCCTAAACACAATTACCAAAGAGAAAAAGATATAAGATTTTAACCAAGTAAGCTCACAGCGACAATTTTTTGAATTGTATTCTTGCAGACTTGGAAACACATGTTTTCAGCAAAATTTGTGTATGTTTAATGTACCCATTCAATTGCAATATTATTGTGCATTAAATGACATTGCATAATAAAATTGTCTGTGTGTATGTTATATTAGTGGGTGGCACGATATTATTGAATAAAATCAAAAGTATTGATTTTTATTGCAAAACCCAATATTGTGTAATGTGTTGACAACATTGTGTACAATTTCCCACTGAAATAGAGCACATCTGATAACAAAATTCAATGCTGTGTGTTTACATACAATAAATTACACTTATAGAGTGTTTTGCTTTTCTATGTATGGAGTTACTTTGTTAATAAAAACGTCAAAAGTTATCCCATCCTTTGGATGAAAATTCGATCAAATTCAGCAGGCTTACAAATCCGCAATTTCTTTAAATGATTTCCATGCGTAAAAATCTGTCTCTTTAGAATCCCTTCCTTCATCCATTTCCCTTCCTTAATTTAATTTGGTAAAATATTGGCTAGACAAGCCTCCTCGTCCTCACTCATATCACTAAACATTGTCTTTTAATTTATTTAATCCCTAAATTGTTTAATTTTTTTAGTTTTATATATATCAACGAAATTAATATTGAAAAGTGTGTATTGAAAAGTGTGTAGCTTTATACCTGTCCCATCTTCCGCCAAGACCCAAATGTAGCACAATGGAGGATTACGGCTAACTGTAATCTATTTTTTGTCGTCATTTATTCCAATTATGAAAATAATTGTAATTTGTTATAACTGTGCGAATAAAAACAAAAATTTGTTTTATATTGTACATACATATATATAAATGGAAGAAAAATATATGAAAATTTTATTTAAAATATTATTTTTCCTTTAAAAATACTGCTTACCAAAACCTGTTTGTAGTCTTCGTCTCCACTTTGGTGCCAAAATTTATGGAGAAATATGAAATTTACACATGCAAGTATCTTCTTGCAAGTAGTAAATATGAATTATTAAAGACAAATTTTCGAGTGCTACAAATTGTTAACATCAATAAGTTCAAGTTCATTTTAAAAATGTCGAGGAAGGCTAATCACCTTTTTTGCTATATTTTTATGTTTTAGGTTTTAAATCATTTGGCTTATAAAGTTTTCAATTCCTTTACCAAAAAATGGTTTTAGCTCATTATAAATTTATTTATTTTAAAATTTGCGTTTTATTTAATTTTGCCTCTTTTATTATGTTTTCTTTTATATTTAAAAACAGAGTTATTAAGAACAAAACTTGACTATGTTTTAAGGAACATATTTTGTTATAACAAAAATTATTGTTTTTTTAATACTCTTATTTGAAAACACGTCAAGCAAAAACGCTGTAAAATAAACAGATGACCAATAATGAAATCGGCAGCTGCAACTACAAATACTGTCAATTACGTAGAAAACAAAACTGCGGAAAGCAACTAACTGTAATAAAAAAACTATAAAACTAGGAAGAACAGCTTTCGGAATTAAAGATTTGTATACAAAAGGCATTAATAAACATAATCCCACTTTAAGGTGAATATTTGGCTTTGTCTAAAGATGAAATTTAATGGTATTCACAATCATTATCTGCTCTAGTCCCAGTAGAGCCCTTTGCCTTCGGCATGCTAATCTGTTCACATCTAATGATGCTATAACCTTAAAAAAAGTTAAAGATGCTCATAACGTTATAAGCCAAAGACTACATTAAGCCCTTATTTCTGTGATGAAACAAAGACTAATAGATATGAGTGGGGTACTTCAGCATCTGCACAATGGTAGAACAAATGTTCAATCTTAATCCGAAATAGAGTCCATAACGGTTCTTCCTTCCATCAAATGCCGCATATTATTAGTTCAGTTACACGAAAGACTAGATGTCTCAAATCTAGCTACATTACTTCTATGAGCTCAAAAGCACGAAGTTCCATCATATGATTCAAATAAGGCATCTCTCGAAATTGATTTTTCTGAGCATCCATCTGTACCTCTTTCTTGATCAGTTAAAGAACCTTCAAATATTTCAGATGAGCTCAATGAAGCTATAAAAAATAAGTGGCGAGGATAGCAAAACGATACGAGACGTTGTCTGTGAAATTTAAGTAAGAAATGTTCTTGTTTGAACTCGTTATGACTTTTTGCAAAGAGCATGATATTTGTTAATGTTAATGGACAACCAATGTAGAATATGGATCTACTTTTTATTTTTTCGCAACTAAAATAAGAAGTTGCTTGGGCGATAAAACTTTGGATGCGGTGTGCTATCTCAAAACTTAATTTAAAGATGATAAAAAATAATGAAGTATGAATATATCTAAAAAACAATGAGGTTTTTATAATTAATTTAAAAGTGTTTAAATTAAAAACTTAATTTTCTTATAATTTAATAATTTATTTCTTATAAACCTATTTATGACGTGTCATGTTATTAATTTTATTGATGTTATATTTTAATATATTTTAAAAAACTTTTATAATCCCGGGATCACAGGACAAGGTATGTGTAATCCCGAAATTACGGTAATTAAGTATCAGCAAGGACAAGGTGGTCTCGATTTGAAAACGAAGACAACACTTGAAAACACTTTAGATATGTATAAACACACCAATCGAGCTATGACAATATTAAGATTGTACAGAGTAAAGCTCTCAATGTCGGGAAATAAAAACTAAGTTAGAGAAATGAAGTTATGAAATAATTTTAGATTTGATTTTTATATTATGAAAACCCTAATGATCTTCCTAATGACAATTTGAAATTCAATGAATATATAGAATAATAATATAAACATTAACTAAGGAAATTAGTTGACAAAGCATTTGTTTTTAGTTAATAAATATTTTGGTTTTCTGGTACGGTCATAATGTCCTTTAGATCCCAGTACTTATTCATTTTTAAATTATAGTTTATTTAACTTGAATTTCCTCAAAAAATACTAAGGAGAAACAGAGTGGTTAATTTAATTCTGAATATTAAGCTCAATAATTTTTTCAACATCTTTAATAGAAAGGAACTGTTGCAATAAATACAACTTTAGAAATACTTCTATATAAGCGAGTCAAAAATAAAATTATTGAATTTCACCATACCTTAAAAATATGACATAAAATACTTGAGAATCTGAACCAGTATAAAGAACTTATAGAGAAAAGAGCAAAAGATCTTACGAATTATCATGACCGGGCCTTAGTACATCAATAATGAAAGTATCCACAAAGACCTAATTTTGTGCACAATTATGGATAAAATTACATAACACTATAGAAATCATGTGCTCAATCCATCAAATTATCCAAACATCCATGTTCGAAGGCCGCTAAAAAATGTGTGCATTAACAGTAGAATTTATAAAACTTATTACGCTTATATTCATATAAACCGCCCAAATAGTAATTTATTAGGATATAATTTAAAAACTTATTGCTCAATAATAAAGTATTCGTAAATAAGTACGTGATAAATTATATGGTTTTGTGCTTCTGTAGGTGTGTACTTTATAGTGCTTTGCTATTTCTCATTATTTATAAATTTGCTGGGCAATCGGCAGCTTTTATTTTCTCTGGAATGGTATTTCATAGATTTCTGTTAATATTTGAACTCGTTGTAGAATACTAAAGTTCGTTTCTAATACGTCACGTTAACCAAACGGCTCAACTTGTAGAAAAACCGAGTCGCATAGATTCCGCCATACTTTAATTTTCGAGTTTTGTAACTGACAGCAGAGTTGAAATATATGGTTTGTTATGCGCTTTACTCCATTTGGTAATTCTCCGTGAACGCAAAGCACAAAATTAGGTATATTTTTGACATTTACCGTTAGCAGCTTTTTTTATTATTTGCAGGCTAACTAAACATTTACTACCTACAATTGAGTACTGCCATACAGCATAAATCTACGGCCGTTTGCATTCAAAGTAATACTGATTCATGATCTTAAGAGCTGGTGCTCATCAAACTAACAGCCAAACCTAAATCGACGGCCTCAGCGTTATTTGGTCTTCAAAAACTCTCATGCCCATACGATTTTGACATTCCGATAAAGTGTGAAGTTGTTTAAAAGTAAAAAGATATTTTAGCTTTTTTCATGTCACGTCATGTACTCACTATTTCATTTCTATTTGCATGTTTTATTGAAAAGTTAAGTTAGCATTACTTTTCATAACAAAATTTTAAGCGACGAACAGAATACGATCGCATCTTCAAGCAAAAACGCTGCCGAAAAAAGATGTCCCATAATAAAATCTACAGCCGCAACTTCAAAAACTGTCAATTACATTTAAATTTATGTGAGCTTCCATTTCTAGTTTTTTATTTGATCAGCGTTTCCTTTTGCCAAGTTTTCCCTTTTCTTCCAAGTTTTTTGAGATGAAAAAAGTTCATTAAATTTGCTTTCTAACAAAACAAGATTTTCCGACAAAATTAAATTTTAAATTGTTTTCAATAAATTCAATAATAATAAAATGAAATATTTGCATTCTTAAATAAAATATTGTGAATTTTTTTACCTTCCGGTAATAGAGGTAAAGAAAGAACAACAGAGGGCACCGGGCTCTAGTCATTTCACTATATCATTTCTTTTTGTAGGTTAGGCTGTAAGTTGTCACGCAATAAGGAACATAATGAATTTCCAAATATTTTAAATATTTACGAACTCTATGGTGTGTAAATATGAAATCGATCATCGCCTTTTAGGAAAGCATAAACCGTAAGTTTAGTTCACATAGCAAATAATAAAACACAATACCATGAATTTATAGCTATTTTTATTCTAAGCGACTTTGGTTCCTTGTTTGTGAATGTAATATGTTAAAGGTTTTAGTTATGTGGGTAATAACTTTTATAAAAAGGAGAAAAATAATAATATAGTTTGTTGTGTTCGAAGGTCTGAAGAACATACATCGTCCCAACAATATAAAGTCATAGTTAATTCCATGGTGTATAGCCTTGATATAGGAAGGGACAGCAGTCAGCAATGATCTGAAGAACAAAATATATTGCAGGATCAATTGATTCTAATTGATTCTTTTTAATTAATTAATTCTTTTGGTTCTTCCATAAGAGATGTTGCAACATAGAAAAATTTAAAAAGAACAAATTTTTCTTACCAAAATTAATGATTCAGGTTTGAAATGATTATAAAACTTACACCAAAAAAATTTCCAACAAATGAAGTCTACAGGTGACAGCACTGATAAGATCATCCTTTTAAAAGATTTGGAGAAGACTGCATTCTAATTTTAGTTACGATTATCCTTTCCCCGTATAGTGAGCTCAAATGCCAAAAGTATATTTAGTTTCGAAGGCTACCACAGCAAGCTGAGGAAAGCTTAAAATCGTCGTAACTGGCCTCTGTCTGAATGATTCTCCCTACTAGCAGATAAAGCTGATGAATTCACCTTACCACTCAAGTCAAGCCGCTTCCAAATAATGTTAAAAATTTATTTCAATTATTAAAAAATTGTTTCGAGAAATTCGGATAAAAAACAAGCAACGATACTGAACTGTTGTGAGCGATTTGAAAACATAAGGAGTTTCTATATCTACCAATTAAAAAGAAGCAAAAGCTATCCTAACAAGTCCGTAAAGATAAAAATTTCTATAATATAATAGATAGAGAGATAGGTCACACAGCCTATGTTTCGAGTGAAACTTGAGCCTGCTGACATGCAGTTGAAAGAGATCCAAAAACTTCCTATTTACTATAAAAGATGTTTATTGCATAGAAAAATCAAGACTCATCCAATGTCTTAATGATAAATTTATTTTCACAGAAGACAATTATGACGCCCCTAAAAGTGATGCCATTCAGAAGAAATTTAATAAGTACACCGCAAATTATAGAGTTTGTCTAGTTTACCCACTCATTTTCGGGATTCGCAAATTCCGAATCCCGAGAACATACATATAAACTTTATAAATTAAGAAAAAATTTGAGTTTACAGCATTGTTTTTTTTATTTAATATTACATTAAATAACACTAATGTAGTTTTGCAAGCGTATCATGCAATAATTAGTTATTCTATATCACTCGCCAGCGAATTGAACGATACTCCAACTTCCATTGTTAAGATGTTAGACGTTGCCCCCGATGTCCAATAAAATCTGTTAATACAGCTGATGATTTAGACAATCAACTTTCTAAAGGAATACACCTGTCCTGCATATAGCTACCTTGAAACCATTTTGCCCACAAATAGATTGCGAAAGATGTTTTCCAGCCGCAGCGTATGTTCGCAACAATATTAAGGCTCTTCAATTAAATATTGGAGGCTTTGATGTTTTTAAAAAATTTACTTAAAATATTGAATATAATTAATATTATTTTGGACACAAAATAGTATTCTTAAAATGGTACATTTTTGTTTCTCCATTAATGCGTTTATGTATGTATGTAGTCGTAGATGAATTATTTTTATTTTTGTTAAATTATGCTTTTTGTTCTGTTTTTTTTTTTAATTTATAACCTCTGTATTGTGATAAAGATCAAAAATTAATGAATTTTTTAATTAAACAATTTTTTAGTAGTTATTTATTAAAAGACAATCACGAAATTCCGGGATATTTCGAGATCGGGATTTGGAAATCCCTAATCCCGGGATTTTTTAAAATCAATCCGCACGGCATCCCTAACTGCAACCACTTTGTTAGGCTACAATTGCGAAATTTGTAGAGTTAATCAACAGTTTTATGACAAAAATGTCGATGAATTGTTTTTAAACCTCAAACGGCATAAGAGAATATGAAAATTAGTTAGAAAAATTCTCTGCTAAGATTTCCTGTTACACTTTCTATAATTGTAAGAACCCCGGGGTAGGGTATGTGGGGATTCATCTATTCTAGTTAAGGCAAAATTAAAACATCATCTATTGGTTGACCCATAAGAAAATTATATCCGATCAACTAACATTTGTATCGATGGAATTTTATAAGAAATTTTTAACATCCTCGTTTACACGCCTCTTAGATTTTCGATAACAGAGGAAAAATGTTATAATTTCTATAAGACGCTGGGACCACGATTTCTAGCTTTTGGCGACTTTAGTGATAAACAAACGACCTATAGGTCGCTAGGAGTAAGACAAAACTGATTTCAGAGTTGAGCCAATTGGGCTATGTATGTGGTATTTTTTTTCCTTTGGGCCATCCTATTATCGATTTTCCAGGGCGAATTCTATATTGTTTTTAGAGAGACCTCCCGAAGCTTTGGAAAGCTTTATTCTTCAAGCATGTGTTCTTTTAAAAGCGCAAACAATTTGCCTATAGCATTCAACACAGACGGCTGTATGTATGATGATGATACATGCTCTACTTTACCCTTGCTTATGAAAACAACTATTTGCTTCTTCCAGGCGTCTGGGAATATGACGTCTTTAATACAAGTGTCGTATATCCTTAATATTAGGTTTATTGTACTTTGATGACCTCAGTTGGAATGCCATCGGGACTGGGTACTTTTTTGACTCTGCAAGTAGATGTTTTTAATTTATTCAGTGCTGACAATATTTTCGTGCATATTCTCTAATTTCGTGGCTTGGAAACAGTGTGCTCACAATATTGTACATAATATTCCACTTGTGTGTACGACGTAATTAGAGTTCTAGGCAAATAAAGGACTAGTATCAATATTGTTCATTTTGATATTGATGAATTCAGGTATTTATTTGCATCAGCAAGTATGGACATAATTTGCGTTTCTGAAACTTGGATGTTCAAGATTCAGTTTACAACCAACAGGGGATTAAACTTTTTCAGTCAGGTAGAATCCTTGTTAGCAAACAAAACTAAAGGTGGTGTAGTTGCAATTTATATTTCAAATGGTATACCATGCAAAGTAAAATTATTAAGTAAAATTGGTGGTCAAATAGAATATTTATCTCTTGATATTTCTACCATCCACAAGAAGATACTTTTTAGGTTATGTTTATAGACCGAAATCTAATACGAATTTTGATCCCTTTATTTATTTATTTATTTATTTATTTGATCCCTTTTATTCTTGAGGAAATTTCCATTTAATATAACGCCATTGTTATAAGTGGAGATTCTAATAAAAATCTTTTACCCGACAATCTATCAGTAAATATGTTTACATCAACTCACTCCAGTGGCTTGCTCGATTTCTTTTTTTATTAATCATGTAACTAAGATACTGTTATATGATCAAATTTTTCTCTCTTGCTTTTCCAATCATCATCTTCTCTTTTTGTCTTATAACGTTTCTATGAGTGCCGATAACGAACACATCACATACCCTGATTTTCTAAGTATTGATTATACAGTTTTAAATAGTAATGTAAATGACCATTTGGCCCTATATTTCAGTGTGCTATTTTAAAGCTAAATCAGTGAAAAATACACTTTGGATACAGGCTCAAAGAAACAATACTTTTATTAGAAAAATTGTTGCAGTTTGACTTAGCTGTTTAAATATAACAGAATAATAAACATACAGCAGGATAAGAATACCTTTCGAAAATCATAATACTTGTTCATCGTTGTTTCTCCAAAAAAATGAATTGAAGTGTTTTTGTACTCGAAGTTATCTAATTCAGGCTTATTGAGTTTAACGCGCGAGTACATGTTCTTTTATCTTCGAGGTTAACTAATCCCCGGATGTTTGAGTTTGATTTGATTTGATTTCAAATTGTGTATATGACATAAGTTTTATTTCAAACTTGTTTTTTTTATTAAATTATTAAAATTTTTCGTCCTGGAAGTTAAATGAGTATTAGTTAACATTAGAGTTAGAGCACTAACTATATGTTGCCATATAAAAAACAAATTGGAGTTCGAAATAAATTTGTTCGAAATATTCAAGACTCAAACCTCTTTAAAGCTTTTTATATTATAGTTTTTTTTTCGAAACAATTTAACCTGTCTATGATGAAAATATGAATTTTTGCTGTGTATAATTTTTTTGTAAATTACTTTTTAATTTTTATACGGCAAACCAAATTATAGATCTAATACCAAAATTAGCTAACACTCTTTGAAATTCGAAGACAGAGGGCATATGGTGAATTTCAACAGCTAAATTAGAAATAAAAACTAAGAAAATTTTTTCATTAGTCAAAAGTACAAAAATTTTAAATTTACTGACGTATAATTTACTAATAAGATGATGAAATAGTTTTTCCTGATTGAATTGTGATTACAACCCTTTTTCAGTGCTGCACAAGAAATTCATAGATATTGTGATTTCATTTTAAAATAATTTAATTGTCTATTTGTAATCTAAACAAACTCCAACAGCTGTGTGTTAGTTAATTAACTTTAGAGACTGAAACACATTTGGTGTTTGAAAAACTATATAGCTTGGGTTAACTAACATAAAAGCTTTAGATAGGTTCGCGTCGTGTATAATACAGAAAGCTTATTTTCTAACCCAATTTGTGTAACACGAAAAATGTAAAAATTTTTATATGCAAATCCACTGAATTTGAGCTAAAGCGTCAGCTTACAATACCTACTATAAAACTGATTAAATACAGTTTATTACTTTAAGTAGTCATTTTCGTTAAAAGTACTGTATACAGTATATATATTAATATTTCAACCAACATGTGACCATAAAATTATTTACTGTTAAAATTACATAAGCTACTTCTATTTTATCTTTATTAATGTTTGGTATAAATTCTAATACGTTTAAATTTTGATATGACAGTTCCGAATAATTTTTTTTTAACTTTAGTATTTGTCGTACTATGGTACGGCACAACTAATTTTGTACTTCATAAGATCACTTAAGCTTAAGTTCCCAATAATGTAAATGTTACAAAAGTCCATAATGTAAATGTTACAAAAATCCATAATGTAAATGTTACAAAAATCCATAAAAATTGTCGGTTGGTCTTCTTTTAAGCGCTCCTTTAATTTTAAATAAAACAAAATATTTCTGAGCTATAATTGACATTTTTATTCGTTATTTATTTGAAAGACATATTGAAGTCATTATGTTTAGAATATGACATCGATCAAAAGACAGTAACAGAATTTGACTGATAGTAAGGGTTAACTGAGTTTTGAGGACCGCTATGGTATACGGTCTATTTGCGATATACCTGCGATTTAAGAAAACTTGATAAACTAACGGGATCAAATCGAACGATGTGTCGCGTAGCGCATTCCGGAAGAAATTCGTAATTATCAAACAAATGTGCTCGCCGTTGACGGTGATGGCTTGGTTAACGTCGTTCTCAAACGAATATGAACCAACGATACCACCAGTCCAAAATCCGTCTCAAACATTGACTTGTTGGGTATGTGTTGGACGCTTTTGTACTAATCGCCCCAAATTCGATAATTTTGTTAGTTTACATTCAGTCAGAGGTAAACCCTTTCGCAGAAGATGATTTACCGGTGAAAATTAGGGCCAGTCTTCAACTTCTCCACAGCCCATTCAGAAACCCCACTTCTTAATCTATGGGCGTCTATGGTGAATTAGCCAAACGGACGGAAGGAACGGCAACTAGTTTGGTAGACGAAGCTAGGACAAGATACCTTTACCAACTGTCAAAGTTCGAAAGTCCTTTTTGAAAGACCATATATAACAAATTAAAGTTTATTACCGGTACTAATAAATTTAAAGAAAATAACTATTCCCAATTTTTAAGAATAGTAAAGCTTTCTTTACCTAGAAATTGCCATCACAGAAAACTCATAAACCATAGAAGTTATGAGTTACATCTCAATGCGGTAAACAGTTCTATTGAAACAATAAATGAGTAGTTTATAAATTTCTCGTGATCTGACAATAACAATATCCAGTAAAGGAACTAACAAAGAGAATATCGATTTGACAAAATTATAGATGCAATTGTTTTAATGAAGAAATAAAACATATGAAAAGAAAAAAATAATACCAAAAAGCAAAAATACAAAAATTTAATCAGACACGAGCTAATAAATAGATGGCGCGAGATATGGAAAATCTAAATTGAATACGAAAAAATTAATTTTAACAATTAACATTTCAAAAAAATATATTGATACAGACGATAATTGATTTGCTTTCTTCCCTAATATTTTCCATTGCTTGAAAATATTCTTCTTTTGACGTTTGGAATAGAAAATACTCGATACAGCAGTGGTTACCATTTCATAGCACAAATGTGCATAAAGAATTCACACACATTGCTTATGCTTTGTCATTTAAGTCCAAAGTCCATACCATGCGTTTCATGCGTCTTGCATTACATGCGTTTCTCCCGTTCTATGTGCTCTTTATTGCAAGTTATACACAATGCGTTACATGCGACAAGTTTTTGTTTTAATCAGCTGTTGTGGTAGCATAATCTAGCAAACAAACAGTTTTGGGAAAAATGGAAAATCAAATTGCGATTTTAAAAGAGTTTATGGCATTTATTACATGTTTAGGAATTTACAAATATGATATTTTGTGCTGCTACGGCCCACGACCTATGTAAAAAATTCAAAAGAGATCACACTCAGTACATAAAAACAATTGATAACTAGTATACACATTTTGTTCATGAAAGAAAAAAAATGTATTTTAATGTATTTTACTCTTAAATAAGTAGCAAACTTTATTATAAAATATGTTTTTATTAATATTTTTATAATGCAAAAAGAAAATGTGAAAATAGTAATGCACCACACAAACATATTTATCAATACAATGTTTTCACAATAGAATATAATTTTTCATCCATAAACTTAAAAAACTGCTGACTTTTTCCACTAGCGCATGAGAAAGTAAACCTACTCTATGCGTTCTATGCGACTATGCATTCTATTCATTTTTCTTTGTAACTTGTCACAAACATTACACTGATTCTACTTTTTTGGTATACGCATGTAACGCAAACTCGCATGAAACGGATGGTATGAACTTTCGGCTTTGGCCGTCGAGCAGACTGCGGCAAGTGCACATGTTAGCAGATGCTATAACATTTATTTTCAGGTTTACACTCAAAAAATATTTTATTTTAAAAAATGTTTTTATTAAAATCCAATGTCTTATATGTTGTTAAAGGACATTTTAAGGTATTTAGATAATAAAGAAAGGGAACAGCTTTTTTAAGACAAAAAGCAATTTTTTTTTGGAAAAATTAAAAGGTTTGCTGTTAGTAGGTGAGGGAATTTATGAACCAAAAGAAGCACCCACCTAATATCTAACTAACATTCCCGAAGTTTTGAGTCAAAGATGTATAACTTTATGAATGTTGAAATGAAAAACAAAATAGCGTATATTACTAACATTTTTCTCGGACCGTAAATAAATAAATTCTCTCAATATATTTCCTCTCTTACTCACTAATAAACGACCACAAAATTTTTGGTAAGCCCTTATCTATACACACTCAGTTCAGCAAACACACCGAAACACACACATTTGTAAGTGTGCACATCTTTATTTTGTATGTATATCCTTTTAAAGGATGGGATGCATGCAAACAAGGTAAAGTTTCTGACTGTGGTGAACGTGGCAACCTTCAGGACGATCCCTGTATTCAAATTGAAACGTAACCTTCCCGTGGCCCCTCCTGGATGGTATACTAGCTAGATGTTAACTAATGCGTGCAGCAAAGTCCAATGCCCTGAACGTTAAATTTGGGTTGTGTGTACGGCTTGGAACCCACCACGTAAAAATAAAAATCCAATGGAAACCAATACACAGGCCTGCAGAAAACGGCAAACGTTTAAAGGACAATGATTTACGTATAGGCAAATAGAACGTCTGCACCCTTCAAAGGGTAGCCGCTCCCGCTCACCTGCGGATACTTTCATGAAGTGCAGGACAGACATCACTGCCGTACAGGAAATGCGATGGATAGGACAAGGATGCAAAAGGCTTGCTTCTTGCGATGTTTATTACAGCTGTCGTGAGGATAAGCACGAATTTATGGTGAATAAGAGACTTCGCCATCTTGTCTCTGAGTTCACTCCTACAATCCGCATCAGGCAAAATTCAATAACATCAGCTTTATTTGTGATCACGCCCCGACGGAAGAAAAGAAAGATGTGGTTAAAATTGCCTTCTACGCTAACCTCAAGGATGTATATGATAAGTACCCGGCCTATGACGCCAAAATCGTCCTTGGAAATTTCAATGCGAAGGACACTGTCGAACAGTTCAGCTTCTACGCGACCACTATCTCCAATCGTATGAGGCTAATCGATTTCGCAGCGGCGCGTAACATGGTAGTATGTAGCACCAGGATCTCGATATTCATAACGCCACTTGGATGTCCCCCGATCTATCAAAATCCAACCAGATTGATCACTTTGCGATTGACAGAAGGTAAGTCTCTAGTGTACTAGATGTAAGCACATTCAGAGGTCCAAACATCGATTCGGACCACTACCTTGTCGTAGACAATTTTTGATTGCGCATTTAAGGTCTGTGCGCTCTAGTACATTGCGAAAGCTGGACGTTAAGAAGCTGCGATCACATAGGATAGCTGAGGCGTTCTCCGCTCAACTCTCGGATAAGCTCTGTCATTCCCTATCTAACATCTGCTACTATTTGCGCACTACTGAGGAAACAATCCTTGGTTTTGAACACCCACCCCAACAAAATCAATGGTACAGTGAGGAGCGAAAAACGTTGCACTCCGCCGCAACGCCAGCCATTGTCGAGAACTATAGAGAGAAGGAAAGGGATGAGAGACGCCTTTTCAGACGTAAAAAGAGGGAGCAGGAAAAGAGAAAGCTTATAGAAGTCGAGATTTATAGATGCAAGAATGACGCTCGAAAATTCAAATGGTTAAGCGTCTAACCGAACCATTCTAACCGGTTCACAGGTAGTGCTGAGGTTGTGGAGGAAACACTTCCCTACTCTGCTACAAGTCGATGACAACACCAATACAGCCTTTATATATGATGTACCGAATCCGATCACAGCCATGAAGAGGTTAAAGATGAATTGTTTAAGACCAGATGTAATGAGTTGGTAAGCCGCATACTCTCACTTATTGACAAAATATGCATAGAGGAAAGTATGTCCAACGATCGGAACCTCAGTGTCCTCTGTTCTGTCCAAAAAATGGAGATCCTACGATATGCGTCAACTACAGTGGTATAAGCCTATCGCATATATGGTCGTGTTATATAAACGACTGAAGCCACTCGTCAAAACACAGATTGGACCTTATCAGTGCAGCTTCACACCTGCCATGTCCACCATCGACCGGATCTTCATCCTACGTAAAATTCTTGAAAAGACCTATAAAAACAAGTCCACACATACCATCTTTTTGTCGACTATAATCCTTCCCCATATGGCATTATGGCATTAATTACATGTGTATGAATTTACAAACATGATATTTTGTGCTACTACGGCCTACGGCATAATTAAAAATTCAAAAGAGATAACACTCAGTATATAAAAACAATCGATAACTAGTATACACATTTTATTCATGAAAGAAATGTGTTAAAAATGTATTTTAATGTATTTTACTCTTAAATTAGAAGCAAACTTTATTATAAAATATGTTTTTATTAATATTTTTATAATGCAAAAATGAAAATGCGAAAATATATTTTACATATTTATCGAGATCATTCACAATAGAATATAATTTGTTATCCATAAGTTTAAAAAACTGCTGACTTTTTCATCAGTTCATGAGAAAGTAAACCTATTCTGTGCGTTCAATGCGACTATGTATTCTATGCATTTTCTTCTGTAACTTGTCACAAACAATTACACTGATTATACTTTTTTGGTATACGGGAACTATAAAAAAATTGTTTATTTTTGTTGTCTATTAGCAGTTTTCTGCCCTCAATAGGGTAGTTATAAACCTGACTACGGCACCAATAGCCACCGGGGGCCGAACATCTTCGGCTTTTTACACACATGGGACGACAATCAACAATTTTCGTTAAAAAGGAATTTGGCGTTGTATATATTTTCTATATTTTCCGCCACATATAGATATTATTAGGTTATAATTGAAATATTAACTTACACTTGAAAATATTACTAACAATTTTCCTCTACTTTTTTTTTTTTTTTTGTTTAACTAAATTACATCAGAATGGGACTACACTTAATAATCGAAGACACGAACTAATTTTAAAGCTTTGTATATTAAATCTCTTGTATATTAGAGACTCATCTCCCTAATATTTAATAAAGAAATTAAAAGCACTCTTTAAATTCAAATTATTTTCAGAGTCAGAAGAAATATTTGCATTTGCTTATTATTTTGTTAGAGAAAATAAATTGCGTTGATGGTGTTAAACAAAATAAGTCTTCTTAAAAAATTATGCTTATTGAATTCACATATATAATAAGCAGCGCTTAAAAAATCCAGAACAATCTATAAAAAGTGTTGGCACTATCTTCATATACAATTAAAAAATAAAATTAGTACATTTTTTACGCTCCTCTATAATCTTATTAAATAAAAATTCTACATTTCAGTATTAAGAAATTGTTAAAGAAATTACATTTCATATATATATCGGTCACCTGATCATCGGACTGAATATGTTGTCTGATAGACTGATATTTCAATTCGATATGTTGCGATCTTTTAGCCTACAGTTGTTCAGCAATGAGCTCCCTGATTGCCAACATGTATTATGAAGAATTCAATTCAATGCGTTACTTTGAATTCATCTAATAATAATTTTAACCATAAAATTTCTTGTGCAGTAGCATATAATGCGACATACTGCGCTTTGGTTGTAGTCCTGCCAAATAACAAATTCTATCTTCAGAATCTGCCACAATAAGGCAAACCTTGTTTCGAACTTCTATACACAAAGCCTTTATTTCTGAAGCATTAATGTATAGAAATATTCATTTAACTGCATTAATATGTACATTATTGAAGTCATCGGCGTACCTAGGCAATTTTCCTGGAAGAGGAAAAAAGTAAATTTTTAAATAATGAATACTGCAACAATAATAAATAAAAACAATAGATATAGAAGCCTGTGGACAGAACAGATGGATCATAATTTATTGTTCATTTCTCAATTTTTCTTATTTTTTCTTAAACAAAAACAGCTGTTGCACAGTTATAAATGTCATGAATGTTAAAACCATATTAAGGAAAAGTTATAGTGTAAAATCAGCTGATTATGGTTTTAATGTTAAAAGCAGGTTTTAACTTTAGGTGTGGAAACGCTATAAGACATTAAAATCAATCATTTAATAAAGGTATAAACATATAGACGACAGATATTGACGGCAGAATAGAAAAAGCCAAGACAACAACCTAAGCTGATTCTGCGTACGTAAAAAATTCGATAGTGACACCACTGAAAAGTGTTCATAATTTAAATTATTGTTTATTGTTTCGGGTTTTGGTTTTTATTCTGCTCTGCTTTCAATAATGTTTAATATGTGCAGTCGACATACGGCAGAAAAAACAGTTGGCAAAATTTTCTTTACTTTTTTTTAATACATACGTTAACATTTTATTGTTTATATTTATTAATGTTTATTATTGTTTTTTGTTCTGCTGACAATAAAACTAATAGGTGATATTAGTTTGCCGTCGGTATAAATTTCAAAACAAAAACCTAGTGGCTGGAAGAAATGTCTACATGTTATTTCAGCGCTCCCGAAATTTTGAAAGTTACCCCAGTTTATGTGAATTTAAATTGATGAAAGTGGGTGAAATCATCGGAGTAATTGCAGTTTATTGAGAAGAGTGTGATGCCATATTAAAAAATAACTATCAATATTAATGTCAAACATTCGCCACCAGGTGGCGGTTTAGTTCTTAGATTGAAAACTTATATCATATTCAAAAATAGTTAAAAACTTCGTAAACATTGTTTTAGGACCTGATATAAGAAATTCGTTTTCTGAAGTCAGAAAATTTGATCTTGAAACTTAAAAATTTAAAACTGAAATTCTTTATAAACAAGGAATAACATGAATCCATTGCGGATAAACGTATATAATCTCTGGTTTTGATGTTAACGACTACAGAGCTATTACTGATATGCTAAATACGGAAAGAGTTTTGTGATACAGCTACGAAAATAAATATTTAAGACCAATAAATGTAATAGTGAAAAATTTGCCACACACTTATAATACGAAAGTTATAATTATGAACTTTAAGGTTTAAAAGTATTGTCAGCAGTAAATAAATTAAAACCGAAAATAAAAACAACCATTAGAACATTTACAACATTAGACACATTTTAAATACCATTGTCAAAATAGAACCACCGAAAAGATATGGCCAAAGGTATGGCCACACCAAATAACTGCTATGGAAAACAACCGAGATGTGTCAGATGCACCGATAAACATAAAATTATTGAAGTTATCAAGATATCTATTGAACTTTCAAAGTGTCGCAATTGTATAGGCAATCATCGGAAAAACATCTTACAAATGAGTCTTCATAAGATTTAGCGATTTTTGACATCCTTGGAACTAATCCCGTGAAGGAAGTGCAATTATTATCCGCAAAAATATAGAGCACCTTGAAGGGGAAAAATAAAATGTGACGAATTCCAAATCACATTACATTGCCACAATATTAAAACTGAGAAATACACGCAGTTATACGACAAATTGGGTGAACGTTTCATTATTGGAGGTGGCTTTAATGCAAATTGGGGCTCACTTCTGTAAGCAAGTCAAGTTTAAAATCGTACGATTATTTCAATACGAAAACCAACATGCTGTCCTAGTGACGTTACAAGGAAGAATAGAGGAAGCTTATGAAATTAGCTATCAGCCTTCATTCAATTACCTTTAATTAACAGATTTAGCTAAAATTGAAAATCCCGGGTCCTTTCTCATCAGCAAATATACGGATTGGGAATATTTCCGCCAAGTAGTAGATGAAATGTGTGACCATGAATTTGATGTAGAAGTAGAGGAAAAAATTGACGAATATGTTAAAAACTTTACCAAAATACAATACGCAGCGTGAGAAAGCACAACAGCAGTCGCCAGAAGAGCAACACAGGAAAACCGTTCTTATGAAATATTAAGACTCATAAAAGAAAAAAGAAGACTTAGAAAAAAGGCAGAAATCTTCAAAAAGTCTTTTGAGAATTTTTTCAATTGTACTTGACCAATCGCTATTTCAGAATTAAAACGGAAACATATTTTTCAGATCCCAGAGAAAAAAAGAGCAGAACATCTTTGTATCTTCTGTATACCTCTGACATCTCTGTTGATGAATTATACGTTACTACAACATTTGCTGACGACACTCTACGCTCAAGAATCTACGATAAAACTTCAAGTTGCTGTTAACAATATTTCAGATTGGTCAAAAGAATGGGAAATTGTATGAAATCAGTGCATGTAGATTTTACTTACAAACAAATTGAACGTCATCCAATTTATATCGATATTACCATCTCCTATTCTAATTCAGCAAAATATTTAGGATCATAATAAAAAAAAAAGAGGAAGTAGAAATAAAGTTCAAAAATATGTACAGGATAATTGGTAAAAATTCTCCCTTATCAATCTTTAATAAACTACTTCTGTACAACTAGATCTTAAAACCAGTTTGGTAATATGGCACCCAACTGTGGGTACGTGCAGCTATTAGTAACATTCTTCAAATTCAAAACCAACAAAACAAAGTCCTTAGACGTACGGCAATTACACCACAGTTCAGAAATAATGATTTACATCGTGGCTTAGGTATAAACACATGTTAATAAAGAGACTCCAATTCTTATCAACAGGAATGGGGAAATCCGGCGCCTGAGACGCATTAAACCTAATGAAATCGTTAGGTGACAACAAAAGGGATATTATATACATCTTATGATTAAAAATAATAGAAAAAAAATATACTTGTTAGCAGATAATTCTAATATTTAATAATAGTTGAATTTAAAACATATGTTTTTTTTAATAAAGATATGTTATGAAAAAATAAATTAAAAAGGTATCGTTTTTGACTTATTGTTCAACGTAATCTGCTTTCAATAGTCTTCACAGCGGAACAACTTCGTTTACATCGAGATGAGCTTATTGACCCATAGCTACTTGTAAAAATTTGGGTAGATCCATTTATCGACTTCAGACTTAATTATGTTAATGTCTAAAGATTGTTTACTATCCGTATTCTTGACCAAGTTTTGAAAAACCACGACTTCTGCTTTAATCACTGTCAATTTGTAATAAATGTTTATAATTATCAATAAGTTCGTCGAATTCTACTCAATCTAATTTGAAAAATAAATTAACAGATTTTACAAGTGAAATACTTTCACAGGCCAATTGGAATTGTCGTCTAGTAGAAACGGCTGTCCTTCAAATCATATAGAATTTTTCAAATCTTTCACATCGGATCTTCTTGAAACAATGTCAGCTGGATTCTGTTTAGAAGGTACATGGCGCCATAAAACATGTTCTGACCACTTTTTAATCTCAGCGATGCGTTTTCATATAATGCAGTATTACTTCGAAGTCTGTCTAGAAATGAATATTGGTAATTTTAAAATTTATCATACGCTTAATTCTATTCCACCATCATGCTAGCAGGTGTGCAGCACATAGCTCTAGTCTAGGAACTGATTTAGACTTGAGTGGAGCAACTTTGGACTTCGCCATAAGTAGTCCCGAAACAACTGTTTGTCTGGGAGCTTCAAATATATATGCCAAACCCATATGCTCGAATTGAAGCGTCAGAAAATTCATGAAAATGAATTTTCGATGGAGACGTTGTGTGAACTAATTTTGGGATATTAATTGAATCATCATACATACATACATAACACAACAAGTTAAAAAGAGCACTGTTATTGACATAATCGATGTTCCAATGCAACGGGAAACTTTTTTACCTCACATGACATTGACAACAAATTTATCTAACGAAGTAAAACTATGGTTTGTACCATCAGGTTTAAGCCAGCCCTCAATTAAGAGTGTTACTGACACGAGTGTCGATAGGCTGCCCCATCTAAACAATTAGAAACTTATAAATCACCGTAAAGCAAGGCTGCTACATGTCAAATTATTACCATTTAGAAAAAAATTAAAATAAGCTGACATGAAGTGTTTGATTTTTATGTGAAAGGCCATTCTAGAATGTACATCATGGTAAAAATTTAGGCGCAAATTTCATAAAAGTGATAATAAAAGGTAAGAATATAAAACAATTTTATTAAAATGAATTAAAATAAATCAAAATATTCAATTTTTTTAAGAAAAGCTATACTACAAGTGTGTATCAAAAGGGATACATAAGCTAGAATTAGGATGTTTTTTAAGGCTCGATCTGCGGTTAAGGAACTGAACCCTCAAGTTGAATGAACGTTGAGGTCTTTTTACAAAAAAAAAATCCCATTTTTCTGTTCGATATTCTAAGAGGTTCTAGTTAAATATTATTTTCTTTTGGAATTTGTTTGATTTGACTCCAACTTTTTAATTTCCGATTTTTTAAACGAATCTGTCACTGTCATAATGGATTCATAAGGTTGGCCAAGCCCGTTTTTTTTAACTTGCTTAAATTTGTATGGTTTCAAACCAAAAAATATGTAAATTAACATATTTTGATTCATTTATTCACATTTCCAAGGCATCTTTAATAAGAACAAAATTGTTATTAAAGGATTTGTAATTTTCATATCGACAGCGGCATTTGGTAGTACTGAGACTTTTAACTGAAGTATTATTCACCTGAAGAGATTAACAAGCTTTATTTAATTCATCGTTATTTCCGGGCTTCAAGATGTGGATATGTAATGCCTCAACAGTATTAAAAATGAAGTCGTTGATCTTATGTTTGAACAGGTATCCACAACCACTAAATTTAATTTGTGCGCTAAAAAGTGAATGAAGCTGTCTGAATTTTTGCCATTGGCGCTATCATGAGATTGTTCAAAAATAGGTATATCAGTTAAATTACTCTTCTCAAAAACTTTACCGGCGAGATCAGAAAAGAATTTAAATCTCTGTAAGAAGCATTTCTAATTTCCAAAATGTGTTTGGACTCAAAATTGGTTCACGTTCGTTATCAAGTTTCGTTTAGCTACATGTTGAAATCTTAAAAAAACGTTTCTAAAGAAGTATTCTCTACCTATACAAAAAATATTTATGACACAGAAAAAAACAGTGAGCTAAATTTTTTCTGGTAGTGTTTAGTACCCAGACCTAGCTATCTACGCCAATGATTGAAGTTCTCCTACTATTCAAAGAGTTAACAGCATAGGCGTTTCCAAATATTTAAATATAGCAAACTACTAATTGCATTGCGATATTTTTGTTGATCCCACTTAACAATTATAGATTTTAACTACTACATTCGACTTTTACTCTAAGCTTTGAATTTTTAACGCCAAACGTTAAATTCATTATTCCAACAGAAAGCACTTTTAGTTCCCTTTTCAAAAAAGCACATTTAATGTTCAGTTAAATAATTTTCAAATTATTTTAAAATGTCATTGATATAAAAACACGTACCGTAACACTATTAGCATATATACCAATAAAGGAATATAATTTTTCCAGTCACATACAATCAATCTTTTCTACGCAACTCTTCACCATTACCCCTTCAAATGAAACCAATTTTATCGCGACCTTCGTCCTTAAGTATACTGAAAGTCTGTTTATTTCAATTACGTTCAACTCTTCAGTTATAGCTTTTTAATTCTTTATCTTCAAAGATTCTTTGACCGTTTTTCAAACCTCTGATAAAATTGTTTAATAAGCACACATTGCATCACCTTAGGATTCTGTCAAGGTATTTTGTTCTATTATGTTTGCTTTCTTGTAGTTTATCATTTTGTCTTACATTATTAACATAGTTATGCCTTTTTTCCAATAATTTGAAAACTTGCTACTTTTATATTCTGTTCCACCATCTATTCTCAGAATTTCAATTCTTCTGTCAAATTTATTATCAACTTTTTCAATATAGTCTCTTAATGCGGCAAAAAGTCCGAATTTATTCTGTAACTTAAGAATAAGATAAATCGTCAATGTATCTTTTGACCTCATGGAGATTCATCGTTATTCTACCAGGTCAGATTTCACAATATACTCAATACAATATACACTTTGTCAGTTAAAATTAGATATTGATAGGGCTTTAACAATTAAGGATTTCCTTAGGGATATACGTACCCTAGATTTTCTGATACGTTTTATCACTTACATGCTAAGTAATAGACTAATCCGATCGAATCTGGGTGGTTGTTATATCGTTAAGTCCTCCTCAGGAGAGGGGAGCGACTTAATGGGATTAAGGGTTGTGGCATATGCCGATGATGTGGTAATTCTAGTAGGTGGCAAATTTTTTGTCAACGCTGAGGGAACTGATGGAGTCTGCGCTTGTAATTCTATTCTCTTGGGTTGCAAACTGTAGTCTGGGTATAAATCCTAATAATATGCAGCTTGTTTTGTTCTCGCACAAGTACAAAATTGAAACCTTCAGGTAACCAAGGTTAGGTTCATTTGTCTTCTGAAATCAAGTATCTCTTTGTTATGGACAGCAAGCTGAAATTGAAAAGGAACACTGAAGAAAGAATGAAGAAGGGACCGAATGTTCTTTACCAGAGTAGGAAAAAGCCACTGATTATATTGTGCCTGAGGCAATGTTCCTGCCTGGTTTGATGATACTCATATCGGCTGGGGCACTATGAAATAGTGGGGCAGAGAAGTATACCCATCTTCATAGATTGGTCGGAGTTAGGTGGAGGCACAAGTTCTGGGGTTTTCTGTAAGGACCTCGGTCTTGAACTTTACTTCAGGTTAAAGGATGACTGTAGCATGTTTAAGAGGGATATTTTTGCTATCTTGAAGACTAGTTATTAGCCCACTTCAGATACGGGATCTTTTATGATGTTCGTTTAAAGTCAGGCTTCTCTAAGGACGGTCGATCTGATGTCAATCGCGGCTTGCTCGTGAGTGCAAAAAATCCTTAAGGGCCTTTAGACAAGATCAAATCCGTCTATATGGGGTTCTGGGACACAGCGACATACTCGGTAATGAGACGGTGGATGCTCTCGCTAGATTAGGTTCACTTTCTGAGGGTGATTTGCAAGTTCTTCCTGATCTCCCAATCTGCCACCTCTACGGCCTCACCACTGGATACGTAAGGGGGAAGAGCAGAGGAGTGGGGGTAGATGGGGATGTTATGTATTTGTCTATTTCTTGCTATAGTGTAATGTAAGAAAAAACAAGTTTATTGTTTGTTCTTTGCCAAGTGCGTAAGAAATGCACAGTTTGACTTTAGTTTATTAATTGATTCTTATCCCTAACATTATTCTGAATTTATACATAAATAATGCTGATCCAGCATTATGCTTACAGTGTCAGCGATATAAAAATACGAACATACGCAATACTAGCAGCGTTGATAGCATTGGCTATTAAATTGTAAACGCAAGCAAATTGATCGTTGCTTGAATTTACCAAACAAAAGCGCTAGCAACGCGGTATGCGTATGTATGAGCGTTATTAATAATTTGTATTTTTATGACAAAAGAATCGTTTTCAGAATGTGTCGGCTATGCATACATGAGGAACATATTACAATAGGCAATGATAGAACAAAATTGCTGCTAGGCTTAGATAAAGCCAGTATGAGGTTAGTTATTTGTTTCATTACAGGGTACTGCGAGATTATGTCGCTAATCAGGATTAGGTCCAGTCCGGACTATTGCAGGGTATGTTGAGATGAGGAGGACTTGGAGACTATCGAACAGCTCCTCTGAGGGTGAGGACCTTGGGCAGGGACTCGTTCAAAGGCTTGGGCTCTTTGTCGAGAGTCAATATTAGGGTTCTCTATAGTGGTTCTATTCGCGCTATCTTCCAGGTCCATCCTTTTTCTTCCGTTTCTTACATCATCTCTTTCATGTCTCCCCTCCTTTTCCAATTTCCCTATCTCCTTCACTATCATATCTCTCTCTCTCTCCAAGGACGAAATTACAATGATTAATTTTAATCTCTGGGTATTGTACCTGTCCCAAAGTCATATACACGTCCTCTGACCCAACCTAACTTAAAAGAATTAAAACTTTTTATTTTGTAAGAAATTTACCACATTCATCGCTTGCCTTTTTTTTATCTGTCTAAATTCTTTTCCAAACCTGGAACCAATGAAATATCTGTATTCAGCAGCAAATTTCCTTAATGTTTGCAAATTAAGCGCTCACCTTTCCTTACCTTGTCTTATCTTACCTACATTTATTTTTGATGTTTGTTATAATCTGACAGAAAGTGAAGCCAGAGTTATGGGGTTTCAAATATTTCACCGCAGGCCATATTTGCAAGTTACCTAGCTGCGGAATAAGAAGACCCAATATTCTGCAAATATGACAACTTTATCCCTTTATTTATTTTTAGATAAATTTTCTATATGTATTGTAGCTTTTTTCAACAGCTAGTTTCTAGCATGACTTCCGAATTTTTTTCTTTTTAGACTTGCAGGTGTGTAAATAAAAACAAAAATATGTAAATATATATAATGGTATTTAAATTTTTCGATCAATCTTACAAATTAAGATTGTAATTTATGAACTTATAATAAACAAATATGAATTCCAAAATTTTTGGCTTAACACGTACCACTGGTGGCCCGCCCTAGGCTGCCTTATTGGGCGGCGCGCACTAGACTGCCTCATCGGGCGGCGTGTATCACCGGTGGTACGCCGTTTATCATTCTATTGGACGATACGTAATACCAAATATTTAAATCTCTAACACTTCGACTGTCGCAAAAAAATACCTGAGGGTCACACTTTCTTAAAAACAGTTATTTCTAATAACAATTATAATTAACAACATAAACATAATAATTCAGCACTACGAACATAACTCAAATTCAGTAAAACTGTTCTATTTTCACTATAAAAATTCAAAATATTTAATAAGAATGAGACGAATTCACTAAGAAAAACGCAAAACTTTACACGATACCGTTGTATTGTTGCAAAATAGCTCCCGTCCGATAGAGTGAAAATCATTCAGCGCAGCCTCCGTGTTAATCTTCTTGAACTATTTTGGAATTATTGCTCTAGCCGGAATTGCCTACAATTCATTTTTTGACAATTTACCTACTTGTACCGAAGAATTTGAATTCCCGTCGATGAATTAAGTTAAGTGATTTAAGGAAATCTTGAAAATTAAAAGACTCATACCCAAGGTATATTACAACAACTGAAAAGTATGAAGGTGTTTTTCATAGCTCCGTATTTTCCTTTTTTATTATTCGTCGATTTTTGTTTTATCGTTCTGTACTGTGAAATACTGTTCAAAGTATCTGCCTATATTATTTAATATATGTTTTAATAATCTATTTCTAACTCTTTGATCGTCAGTACACTGAATACAACTGTATTGGTTTTTGGTAATTATAATTTAAAATTTACTACTGTTTTACACTCATCAAAATTACTCCAATTGACTTGTCGCAGTTGTAAAAAGATTAATTTAGATTTCTATAAATTTTATAACAGTGAAGTATTTGATCAAATTAACAATAACTTTTGAGTACATCAAGCCAAACTTTTAAAATTTTGTGACTTATTGATAGATTTTACACCACCAAACTATTGCAAACCTAACAAATGGAAGGGTTATTATGTTACATAAATGAACAAAATTTCGTTAGGATGTAGTATGCGTATCTGTGACATGGTTTGAACCGGACGTTCTGTGTTTTTGAGTGAGTGCATTTTGTAGCCATAGAAGGTGAACAACTTTGGTAACAAACAAAAAATATGTGAAAGTGAAAAACAAATGTGTAATATGATTGAGACATCAAAAAATGTTCTATATTTATGAAAGTAAACACATAAGACCATTTATAAAAAATTTTCGAATTAATTTGAATATTTATGCTATAAGATTAATTTGAAAATAAAGTTAAATAAAAAGTTTGAAGCGTATAAAGAAAACGATAAACTGGTTTATTTAACTTTGTTGTGCTACAAATATCAACGCTTATGGATCACATAAAAACTTAACTAAAATAAACAATAAATTATCAAAACAGAATAAAGATTTTTTTCTTTCCTTCACCTTTAAATCCTCAGCTAAGCAAATTCGTTATTGAATTTGAAGCTTTAGTAATAAGTATTGCTTATCTATCAAAAAGTCAACAAATACTGAGTAAATATTGAGCTTAGTAAAATAATAAAATCGTTTGACTATTTTTTTTGATTCTGACAAAAAAGCGAAATTTCACTTGAAAGTATGTTTAAAGTATACTTGTACTTATTTTGGATGTTAACTTTAGAATTTTACTAAACCTTTGTTTTACCAAAGACATTCTTATAAATCGTTTACCAAAATCCACCCGAGCGATAGTGCTTTTCTAACATATGCTTACAGGTAATGAACATATGTTTGTTTAGAGGTGGCAATGCCCTTTACCAAGCACTCTGGATCTAGACTGGAAAATCGACAAACACCCCCTTTTATATTTTTCACGTCGTCATTAATTTAGTGGTGTTGGTTCTGTTGAGAAGTCCCGATTAGTATCCAGCCTGGCTGTGAGTACCCGTCCCCATAAGATCTGGTTCAAACCCTCGCGTGGCCTCCCTGATTACATAGATAACCACGGGTCCATTTGTGGGTAACTACACATCGCGGGCTAGGATACCGGCTTAGAGTGGGGACCCTCTTCATCATGAATCCAAATTCTAAGTTCCAAACATAGATCTCTTGAATGCATCCAACGGTTTGACGGTAGCTGGACTGAAGCCAGTTCAGAGGCGTTTGAACTTCTTTTCTACACTCTCTTTCCGGGGAGTGTTACCCTTAGAGGTCAAGCTCTCTATCAGATTACGGAACCATCATCTGAAAACTACTCTCCCCTAACTCTTACCCCAGGCCAAGTGCACTGAGCTATTAGATCCTTTAAACCATTCAAGTGCTGCTTACTGCTGCAGAAGAGCAGTTGGATCCAGATGTGGTCTCCGCCCAAAGGTCATGCGCTAGATCCATTCTGCAGTCATCGAACACAACCTTCAATATGGTGTTGCTTTCTGCTTTCTACTTTGAATAAACTACACTATGTCAGACTTCTTGACAAGATCAGACGGCCTGCAGCTATTCGTATCACTGGTGCTCTATGCACCACCCCTACAAAAGCATTGTTCGGAATGCTGAACTGCCTTCCTACTGTGCTTGTCGCTAAGTAAGTAACGAAGTTCGCTACGACTAGACTCAATACCCTGTCTTGGCGCGTCGTCCCTTCATTTCACTCATCTATTTTAGGGATTGATTCTGTGGCCCCACTAAACATCGATTATCTCCCTGTGGAATATTATTTTGCCAGGGGTTTTCACTTTTTGATTCCGAGCAGGGAAAACTGGAACTCTGACATGATCATCCCACCGAAACTTCTGAGTATATACAACCATGGTTCTAAACTAGACAATGGGGCTGGTAGTGGAGTCTACTTTGGGAACTAGAAATGAATATTTCCTTCCAACTGCCGGATTATTGCAGCGTGTTTCAGGCGGAAGTAATGGTCATCCACCGAGCTGCTCAATGGATCCTCATCAACAGTGCTCATTTCATGTTAAATGTATTGTTTCTAATAAGCCTCTTTTATCATTTTTGCCGCTTTTATTTAAGTATAGCGTAAAAGTTAAGAGCTAGAAAACTTTCCACTTGCCGCTATTATTTAGGGATCGTTGCAACTGGGCGTATCAAAATGGAAGCCAACTGTTATACTTGCTGCTAATGCAAACAAAAAAGAAACACACGGCAAGTTTACTTTAACTTCAATAATCTCATCTGAATGAATAGATGTTACAAAGCGTTTTTCTAAGTTATGAACTGTAACTTAAATAAATAAAACGAAAAAATTGACTAGGGATATAAAAAATATGTCTGTTAATTAAAAAATTTCCTAAAGTATTCAAAATTTAATTTATTATAGAAAGAGAACAAAATTGGTCACATTGGGTACTGGAAAAACAAAGGTTAATGTAATTGCTTAAAAATACACGACTGAAAATCCTTAAATAAGAAATAATACAGAGTTCACATTTTTTCATGCTGGCAATTCTATTAAAATTTCATATTGCATTAATATGGTATCACTACGTTATAGTGGGAAGAGATTGTATTGAACAGAAAAAAGAGCAAACATATACTGCTGAATAGTACATAATGATATTTTTTAGAACAAAATTTTTACTAAGTAAAAACTTCTTTGGGTACTCAGTAGTAAATTTGTTCTTGGAGAGTTTAGTTTGTTGTAAAGTAAGCGAAGGGAAAGTCGGTTTGGATGGGCGTAGATAAACGAATGTAAATGGTTAACTTTAAAACAAAAAAATCTATTATTTAACACGGATAGAATACATAAATATATTTCTATATAATATTCATAAAAAGGTTCGTTTTGTTTAATTGTGAAAGATATGTATATAAATACCTAATTATTTAGGCATAATTTGTGCTGCTAGTATACATATGAAACCAGTTTTAAAAAATACATGTACAGGCGTCTGTATATTCAAATGCAAATCATATGCTTTTTTACATAAAATTTTTAAAAGATTAAAAGAGTGTATTATTGAAAAATGGGTGCGAAATATCCAAAAAAAAAAGTCTACAATCCGTTAATGTGAATTAGAATGTGCCTTTAAACAAATAAAATTTAAAAATCAGTATGAAAATGTGAAAATTAATAAAAGAAAAATTGCAAAATGGGTTTACATAAATTAATAACATATACATATGTGCATTTACTCATGTTACGAAAAAAAAGTCGATTAAAAAGTATTTTTATTTCATAAATATTCGAAATTACTAAATTTAAACGTAATATTAAAGTGAAATATATTTTATAATAAAGATTTAAAAGAAATTTAATAGAAACAAAGCGCAAGACAAAAAAATAATTTATAATTTAAATTTCATTCCGAATAAGCACGAATTGTTCAGATGAATTATTTTAAAAACATATTTTCTAAATGATTTAGTTTTTAAAAAAAATCTTGCTGATTCCTTTGCATATAGTAGAATTTTTTGTACTGCGGAAAAAAGTGTTTAATGTGTCGTAATCTACAAATATGCATAATTATTTGAATATATTGTTGAAATTAAACAAAAATAATAATAAATTTATTGACCCGTTTTATTTAATTATCAGCAACCTATGACGGCTAAATAGAGCCGTAATGATTTTACAAGTCGACACCGTTGATTATCTAATTTCATCTGCCTGATATTAAAAATTAAGTGTGGAACAGAATAGCCGCTGTAATATGACGTAGTAAGTAGTGCTGGAAGCTATCAAAAAACGGCAATTCGAACTGGTGTCAACATAATGTGTAGTTGTAGGTAGTCGCTGCAGTTGACACTGCAGGGCTAAATTTGATATTTTTAACTTTGTACTCATTGTCAGGTAGTTACATTTTATATAGGATTCAATGTTTTTGAATTTAGTTTAACATTCCATATGTGAAATGCAGAATCTAATGTTTCTGGAGAGAAATACGTAGGAATATGAAAAAATCGCTCGTATTTTGATCGAAAATCCACATATTAATCCCGCAAGTTTTAAGGTGGTTATTTGAGAACCATATAAGTGGGCTTCACTATACTGTTCGCATCTTTTTTTTTTTTTTTTTGGTAGAATACGTCTTATTCAGATTTATCGATATTATCTTGAGGTTAACAAGAGACCGATATCTAGTAAGACCATCGCACCATGCTTAGGTTAAGGGTGAAGTCGGTTGAGATCTTTATTCACGATGTGACAGGCTTTGTTGAAACATAGGGGTGAGTACACTTTATCAACCTTCTTAGATAATACTTTTAACAATGTAACTCCTTAATTGAGAATTTACTTAGGAATATAGATGCCCCGGATTCTATGCCACGGTTTATCGCTCACATGCTGACTAATAGACTAATCTGATCGAATTTAGGTGAACGATCTATTGTTAAGCATGAAACCATGGAAGCTGCCTAGCAGAGGTACTTTCTCCTCATTTATGGCTTCTGGTTACATCTTTCGGTTTAGAGCGTCCTGAAACTATTGGCTTTGAGATTGTGATATATGACGATGATCCTGGCAAATGCTAAATTTCTGTCACCACTAGGGGAACTTGGTTATAAACCCCAATAAGGTAGTGCTTATCTGCCCAAGATTGACATCTTCAGCCTACCGAGGTGAGGTGGTAGACAGATTTCAGTATCACCTGAAGTGAAGTATGTCGTTGCTGGAAAAGCAACGTTGATGAAAGAATGAAGAAGGGACTTTATTAATGTAGGAATGTCATAGTAAGTGCTGCAGTCTTTCGTGTAGGGCGATTCGCTGGTTATTTTACGATTGTTAGTCCGGTTAAAAATCTTGGATAAGGTTAAGCAGATTTCCACGTTAAGTATCACCGGAGCGAAGAAGAGTTGTCCACAGGTTACTGTTGACACTATGCTCTAGCAGACACCGCCTGGCTTATTTATTTATTATTCATAACAATCCAAAAATTCTTATATATATTTATATAATTTAGAACATTTCTGTCTCTTTTTTTTATAAAATGTTTACATTATTTCCAATCTTTACAAAATTTACACATTTCCTTGCAAATTAATTTTTTTATGCTCTAATATTGACCATAACAGTGTTCAATACTCCAGTTTCTTATGAAATAAAGACTTTTGCCTTCCTGTTGTATTTGCTTTTCCTACCCTAAAGTTTTCTTGATTTCTTAATTGACGCAACTGTTCTTTACACCGTATTGCATTTTCTTATATACATATTCAGGAGAGTATTAAATTCAAGTCAGGCTGCTAGAAATATCGCTCAATTGGACACTTTGGTATTCTAATAATCGTTTTTTAGTGAGGAGAACATACCTTCAGATAAAATTACCGAATACGCATGCGTGAGGCGATTTTTCTGCCTGATTTAAGAATTCTTATACCGGAGAATCTGTGAAAATCTCAGATGTTGGCTTTACATTAGGTTAGATAATGACTAGCATCTTCCGAGCAGAGATAAAATTTTAAAGACTAATGAGGGCATAGCTGGTGCGAATACTTCAGATTCAGAATTTTTTATAGCAGTAATGCTGCCTTAAGGGCCATTTCATCGGTCTGGTGTAAGTCCCGACTTGGAGCAGGAGTTTTCGGGGGATGGATCAAATTGTTATGGGTTAGAAGTCTATGACGTGTTAGAAAGGATTTGCTGCTGGATTTGAACAGGTCAGCGAGTGTTTTTTACAGGACACTTCGAGTTTAGATCGCTGTCAACGATCTGGAACAGATTCCAACTGGGTTATTGTAAACGACGATTTGACGAGGAAGAGTTATTAAAACTATAGAACACCTCTGTAACTGCCCAGCCTTTGTAGGAAGAGGTTGAGGAGTGTGCATACAATTTCTTGAGGATTTATATTCTCTGTCAAAAGTAGGCGTTAAGACTCTCCAGAGATTTCTAAGTAGATTGAGCTGTTTAAGAAGTGGGACACTTATCCTTATTAATTTGTACTTTATCCATCATCCTATCGTTTTATTTTATTTGTTTTAATGATAAGTACACCTGCTTAAACCTATACTAATAGTGCTTTCACACCGAGTGGTATTAACGCAAAAGTTGGTTTTGACGTTAAAATCAAAAATATAACCTGGTTTTACCATACAAAATTATTGTGTTATAACCATTTTTGAATTGGTTTTAAGTAGGTTTTATAAAATACAACCTTGTTTTCGATGTTCTAAATCTGAAAAAAAACACAAAAAAATATAAAAATACAGGAAGCCGGTATATAAAACAACTCGATTTCCAAACACTTCTTTACTTTTTGTAAATAAGGTCCACTATTTTAAAGTATTATTTTGCAAAATTTAAAATAATTTTTAATTTATTGTTCCTTTCTTAACTTTTCTTATTTTTTTTATTTTTTTCTTAAACAAAAACAGGTGTTACACAGTCATAAATGTCATGAATGTTTAAGAAAACTTGCAGTGTAAAGATTTAAGAAAACTTGCAGTGTGAACGCAAAATCAACTGTTTATGGTTTTAATGCTAAAATCATGTTTGGTGTGAAAACAACAGTATAACATAACCAACTAATTACTTTATCAGAATAAGTTTCTATTAAAATTACCTCATTCTATTCTAGGCCTCAAACCGGAGGCCTATTGTTGTAATTTTCCTAACACAACCAGATAACCAGATCACTTATAAGTGATAGTATAAAAGTAATAAAATAAAAGAACAATAAAACAAAAATTAAATATAATTAAGTAATTCAGTAAAAATAAAAAAATTTAATATACAGTATAATCTCAATAATCCGGACAATTAAAAACCAGGTGTTGTCCGAAATATTGAAATGTCCGAATTTCTGAGATAAACCAGTAAAGAAAAAATTTAGAAAATACGTGCTAACTTATATTTAATTTACAAAATATTCAAAATATTGCATTCAAATATATTATTATTATTATTATTATATTATTATAGTATTTGAATATTAATTACCAATCATAAAATGTTATTCAAGATAAAAAAATTATTCTTAACAAAATTAACAATGTGTTTTCTAAATAAATTCCAATTCGTCTCCACTTTTACATCATCAAGCAACGAGTTGTATAGCTGAAGACCCTTATAGAACAGCGAACGTTGTCCTGCGCTTGTGGATACCCTTTCAATCCTGAAGTGTTCAGCATTACGCAGCTGATATGGTTGAACCTCTCTTAAATAGCTCATTTGCTCGGTCAGATATTCAGGCGCCGTTCCCATTTTGATTTTTTTTTACAAAGTTTATAGTGTTTAACTCAATTTTTTGTTTTATATTAAGCCACCTTAGTGTTTGTAACATATAGTTTATTGGTGTATATCTGTTACATTTTAATATTGTGCGCATTGCCCTATATTGAAGTTTTTGCAGTCGTTCGATCTGGTTTGTTGTGCAACATGAGTATAAAATAGTCGATCCGTAATCAAAATGTGGTTTTATTATAGTGTTATAAATATTAATTGCTGTTATTATTGTTATCTGTTTTCTAATCCGTTTAAAGAAACTTACTTTTTTGCCGATTTTTTTACATATATAGTCGATGTGGTTGTTAAATTTTAGTTCTCTATCTATAACTACACCTAAATACTTTATCTGGTCCACTTTCTGTATTACTTCGTTGTTAATTTTAAAGATTCTGTCGCTATTAGCGTTAATTTCCATTATTTTTACTTTCATTCAACTTAAGTTTATTCATATCCAGCCATGTTATCAATACGTTCATTTTCCGGTTCAGGTTGTGATAGCATTGCTCAATTGTTTCATCCTCCGTAAAAATTAGTGTATCATCAGCATACAGAGTCATTTCACATTTATCTATTACTTTTGGCATGTCATTAATGTATATAATAAATAATAGAGAACCTAGGATCGATCCCTGTGGAACTCCATTATCATTTACTCAATACATCGGACATTGTTCCATTGTTTACTTTCGTTATTTGCTTTCTATTATCCAAGTATGGCGCAAACCATTTTAGTTCAGTATTTCTGATGCCATATTTATACAATTTCCGAAGAAGAATTCCCCTGCCCGTTTAAAATCTAAGAATATTGCAACAATTTTTTTTTTTTTTTCAATTTTTTTCCACCTGTTGAGAATGTAATTAATTGCCGTTTCATATGAGAATTTTTTCCTAAAACCAGATTGATGTCTATTCAGAAATGTATTCGTTTCTATATATTCTTCTAGTAGTTGCTTTACAACTTTTTCCAATACTTCTTCACAAGTTTTCAATGTATTAATTGGGCGAAATTCTTCACATTTTTTTGTCCTTGAAATTTTTTTAATTGGCGTTATTATTGATATTTTCCAATTTTCAGGGAGTATTCCATGTATTAACGATTCATTTATTATGTCAAAAAGTGTTTTCCCAACTATATTCCAACTTTTTAGTATCATTTTACATGAAATTTTATTATGATCATATTTGTCTTTTAAATCCTTACATATATTTTTTAGTTTATCCAAATTTATTGCATGAAATGAGAATTAAGAACTTATCACGGATATATTACTTTCATATTGCACAACATTAATTGTGTCTGTAATACTTACTATTCTGTCAATGAAGTACTTCTTAAATTAGCCATATCGCAGTTCTCCTTATATTCTATTTGATTAAATATCACAGATTCGATTGCACTTTTGTTTCTCTTGAGAATATGGTTTTTCGGTCCACATTTGTTTTTGGTCTTTCGCATCATATTTCCATTGACGTATCTGTTTTTTGCTTTTCCTATATTAACTTTGTGTATATTTCTAAGCTATTCGATATTTTTCAATTTTGCGCCTTTTTTGTTGTCTTAATTCACTATTAAGCCATAAATTCTATGTCCAATACTAGTTGTTACTTTCCTCGTTAGCTTCTTTACGGCGTTGGCTAAATAATTATCGAATGGAGTTACACTTTGATTTATACCATTTGCAAAATTAATATTCTTTGTATTTAATATTTCTCTGTTAAATATATTAGCTTAGTATTTAAAGTATTTCAAGCTCTCTGTACATATTCTGTTTCTATTTGCAAGATGCATTATTTATTACAATGTTAATTGATTCGTGGTCAGATATTTTATTCTCTGTGTTTATGTCTGCAATAATATCATTGTTATTAGTTACTACGTAGTCTATTATTGTCTTTGTACTTTCCGTAACTCTCGTATAATCACTCATTATTTGTTTCAATCCATTGTCGTTAAATAAACATTTTATCTTGCTTTTATAAAAACTGTCCTTGCAATAATCAATATTGAAATCACCGGCTATTATCATATCGTAATTTCCTACATTCAAATTCTCCAAAATTTCTTCAAATGCGTCTATAAACTCCTTCTCTACGCTACTTGGTGATCTATACATTACATAACATTCATAATTGGCCATTACAACCCTTCAGTCAGGATTACGGCCGAGCTTCTCACACCACTTATGTTGTGTGTGTTTATTTTATACACGAGTGGCGGGACCTACAATTTAAAGTCGACTCCGAACGACAGATTTTTTTTTGAGAAACTTTTCATGTCAATTTTATTTACTCTCAGAGTTTTTGCCAGAAATCTGCTGAGAGGAAGCCACCGAAGAAATATTGTTTTCATATTTCGTTTTTGATGTCTGACCGGGGATTCCATCCCTGGCCTTTCGTCTAATAAGCCAACACACTACCTACTAGACTACGGCGACTACATCTATATATTGCTGTTACTATTAAGGTATTGCTGTCATGTATTGCCAAATAAGCTGAAATCCAAAATTTTGAATCAACTGTTTTTTCTGCAAGTTGTCTAACGTTCCACCCCTTTTTGAAATATATAATAACACCACCTGTTCGTGTGGTGTTTGACACTGTTCATTTATGCTACTGGTTACGTGGGTTTCCGACAATATTATGAAATCAGGGTCCACTGTCCCACACATTATTTCAAGTTGATTAAAGTTATTTAAAAGACCTTGTATATTTGTATAAATTCCTCGTATTTGCCGTGATTGTTATGGTATTAGACAAATACTTCTCTTCTTGGCATTAAGTTTATTTTGAAAAACAGGACAATTTTTTGCAAATCGTGCAATGATTTTCGTCTAATCCTAAGTTCAGTTTCTTGTTTACGTTAACACAATTAATGCATTTAATAATTATTTACTTATGGCATTCTTTAGATTTCTGACTTCCATGGCATTTGTAGCATATTCATTGATTCTTACATTCTACTGCTCTATGATTATAGCCATTACATTTAAAACATTGCCTGATATCAGTACCGTCAAAAATTCTGCATTTCTCCCAACCGATGTTGACTTTCTCAGCTGCTAAAACTTTTGCATATGAGTCATTATCTATCTTAAGTTTCGCATTATATTGTTACGTTTTTACCTTTTAAAAACGTTTAAAATATGAGCTCGTAGATTGCAAATAAAAATAAAAATAAATTTGTGTTTAATTTTAATAAAATCCTTTATTAATCACACAACTTTTGTGTGCCACTGTTCACAATTGATTCTAACAACAACAATTGCTTTATTTGTTATTCCTTTGTTTATGCCCTTTGCGATAAACAATAACAATTATTACACAATTGTTCTATCGATCTTTATAACGGAGATCTTCAAACCACGGTTGCTTTCTTCACACGCAGCGCGTCTTCACACAAGACTGACTGAACTTTTACTCTGATCCTTCATGCTTTGCTTTGCCTTTTTATATCACGACGTAAACAGTCTGATGAATGTTCTCGTAGGCGAAGGTTCTAAGCCTTCAAGTAACTAGAACTAGGCTAGAACCTTCGCCTTCACGAGATTTCTATGAATGTAAACAACATGTTTACATGTTTGCTGTTTATGTGTTTATCCCTTTTTCGTTGTATTGATGTTGTTGTTTTATTGTTTACTTGTTTATTCGTTAATGACATAAACAAGTAATTTATTGTTTTTGTAGCTTTTGTTTAACATTAAGATGTTATACCGTTTCCACTTTCGTAACAATATAATTTATGACCATTACTTGTGTATTCAAACAATTTCAGTACCTCAATGTTACCATTAAGAAGCATTTCATTTTGGTTTTTAAGCCTCTCAATTATTTCACTTTCTGTTAATTTAAACGACATTCCAACAAGTTTTATCTTCATTTCCGTTTTGTTCGATACTTTAACCTCATATGTTTCTTTCATATTATTCACAATTGCTTCCTTAATTTTTTCGCTCTCTTCGTTACTTTTACTTTGGATGATAAGTGATTCGTTTCGTCTTTGTTCAACATTAATAATTTGAAATTCAGTAGGATTTATTTTTCTCGTTAAGTCCTCTTTAGTTTTAAAACTATTTTGCTTTTCCCTCGGCTTAATAATTAAGGAATTTTGCTTGTTCAGATCTGGCATCACTGTGTTATCTTTTACCACTTCTGCATATGTTATTTTACTTGTTTTTGTATTTGGTGTTCCAATTGTTTTTTTAACTTCATCACACATCTTTTTGTTTTTTTCTTCAATTCCACTGCAAAATTCTTTTGTTTTGTTCCCTTGATCGTTGATATTACCGTATATTTTTCTGAGTTCTGTTAAGAATTTTACTTGTTCATTTGTATTTTGTTCACATAATTTTTGTGCTTCCTCGAATTTTTTAACTCTTTTATTATATCTTTTTTCGATTGCCTCCAGTAATTGTTTAATTTCATTTTGATTTTCCATAAGTGCAAATTTAAACTCGCTTTTATATTCCCTAAAGTTTGTTTAACTTTTGCTTACATTATCTTGTACACTACTTAGAACCGTATCAACATTGTGTATGTATTGCAGACAATCATCACACATAAAACGGATGAAAGTGCCTGAATCCAACATTCCACGGAAGTGCTGGTCTATACCCGAACATTTCTTTGCACAGTGAAACACTTTTTTTGCATATTCCTTCGCATGTTAAACCAGATTCACCTCGAATTGTAGTTTTGCAATGATGTCATTCTGCCATATTGAAACACGCAAAATCTTATTTTATTGTTCTTCAATTATCCTTACTATTTTGATACACCAGTAGATTAAAATCATTTTATAAATTATATTCATTATTTGCTGCACAAATAGTGAGCTATTTTCATCTGACGAATTTTAGTTTCATTTTGCTTTTTTACGCAATATATCTGAGGCTTAAAAGTTTTAAAATACATACATAATTGGCCATTACAACCCTTCAGTCAAGATTACGGCCTAGATTCTTATACCACTTATGTTGTATGTGTTAATTTTATACATGAATGGTGGGATCTATAGTTTAAAGTCGACTCCGAACGACAGATTTTTGAGAAACTTTTCCTGGCAATTTTATTTATTCTTAGAGTTTTTGCCAGAAATCTGCTGAGAGGAAGCCACCGAAGAAATATATTTTTCATATTTCGTTTTTTTATGTCTGATCGGGGATTCGAACCCTGTACTTTCATCTAATAAGCCAACACACTACCTACCTAGACTACGGCGACTTCTTGGCAATGTTTTATACAAATATTAAGGGCAGATATGGCAGGATGTTTGCATCAATTCTATACCAAGCATTGCATTTAAGAAGGCGATGTTTTTCAATGAAAAAGTTTTAATAGTGTCCATTTCATTTCATTTCTTTATTATTTTTTATTTATTTTTATTTATTTATTTAGAAGTATCCACAATACTTTAAAACATTATTAACATTCCTAACAAAATCAAAAATATTTCTTTTATACAAATTAAAATTTAGTCTGTAATAATTGAAAAGTAGAAGATTAATCTACTTATTGCAAATGTTAAACAGTTAACACTGCTCTGTTAATGGCAAATTTTGTTTTGTTAACCCCAAATGTAGCGCTGCTAAAATTTATGACTTGTGTCTTGAATTTAAAATTTGAATTTATCTTCCCACACATAAATAGATAATCGCATATTACCGAAAGCTATTATAGTCCGATAAATAAATCAATTTAGGGATAAATGAATACAACATGGGTGGACAAGGTAAACTGTTTTTAAAGCATTTTACGTTCCTTTAACTAAATCAACAGAGCTAATTTTGGTAGTAGATTTTGAATTAAGGACACAGTGGATTTTAAAATCTGAAATTTCGAAAAATTTGAAAATTTACTATGAATACTCGCTCTTGCGTCAATACCCGCTGTCATAAATAAATACCTAAATTCTTCAATATTATTATTCAAGGTCTGTGCATTTATGTGGACAAGACTTAGACCTGCTCTTTGTTTAGCAAGAACTCTTATCATATTATACACAGTCTCTGGAGTTAGAACCAATAGAACTCATTAAATCGAATGAAAGCTTAGCCAAAGCTTTCAAGAAGTAGGTCTAAATTAGAAGTTGTAATATTTAAGCGTACATATTAGAAAGACATAATTGAAGTACAGATCAAGTAAATTGATGTTGAAGATATTGAAGTTTATAAAAGTCAGGAAACATCTTATGTGGTTAAACAATGTGGCGGGGAAATGACTTGTTAAGGCTATCCATTTCGTCTATTTGCATCAAGTTATAATTCATATTTTGTTTTATGTACCCCTCATAGTAAAAGCAGAACACAGTACTTTATTCCTTTTGAGGCGAATTGTCGCGCTCAGTGCTTTAAAATTGGGTTGAGTTAAGTTGTTGTTAACATAGAGCATTTCATCTGAGATCAGACCAATATTATTTATGAAAAGCTCTTGAAAATTTAAAAAATAAAATAATAATTCGTCGAAATTGAATTGTATTAAAAATAAGAAATAAAAATGGATGACTGCAGTAAATACGGAATAGCAATTAGAGGAGAAAGTGGAGTGTGTGAGAAGGTGTATCAAAGAAATGCGCAGGAATAGAGCAATATTCGGCTAAAATAATGAATAAGAATAATTTTCTTTGATTCAGGTGCGACGACTGCTTGATGTATCTACAAAATATTAATTTGCTGTTAAAAGAAGTTCAAGATGAGGTGTACAAAAATAAACAATACTTAGTATAATACAAACACGAATTTAAAGCCACACTTAAGAAAAACGAAACTGAAATTAAACATTTGATAGAGGTAATTGAAAAAAGATATAAGGAAAGAATAAATAAAATGATTAAAATTCAGAAATCGAGTGAGAAAAATGTTGAGGAAATTAAAAAATTTATTAATTACCAATTGGTAATATTAACGAATTTGAAAACAGCAACAAACAAGTTTGCAAATAAATAAGAATAAAACGAGAACATACGTAAAGAAATAACCCTACCAGAACAATAACGGTCAAATGACTAGTCATTTGGCTGTCATTTTTGATGTGTAAACACATCACACGTTCCCATCAAGTTATTAAGGGCAATATAAAAAACTTGATGTAAACATTCGTGTACGTGTGATTTTGTTTCTCTTTCTAACACATGCATTCTATCGACTATAAAACATACATCTAACCTGTTCACTCTACTGCTGTTCTTAAATCACACTTGATGTATACTTTACTGAAAGTTGAATAGAAAATTGGTTACAGTTGACTAGTCAAACTTGAAGCATATACCGACACTAATGACGTGTATTTGGGTTACAGTTGACTGCTAAAATGATTCATACTTTTTAATTAAAAACAATTTTTTTTTATAAGCAATTTATTTTTATTACATAAATTTTAATTCATAATTAAATGCATACAAAAATATAAATATATACAAAAATAAATATAATAATAAATAATATAATAAATAAATGCATACAAATTAAAATATAAATATATAATATATGTTAATATAAAAGAAACATAAATATTGAAAGCAAAAGTCTGTCAAGAGGTGGATTACACCCGAATTCATTAGTCGTTACTGTTTTGCCACTGGTATGACTGACGCACTCCTCCTTTAATTTTCCTTCACAGTATTTGAATCCACCATCAGCTTTAGTTTTACTACGAGAATGTAAAAAGATTTATTATATAACTAGTCAATTGATTCACACAAAAAATAAATTTTCAAACACTTACTGGTCCTTTTATACTACTACACTTCGATTTCTAGTTTCATTATATTTTCTATCTTAATTTCTTTTTTTAATTTGTATTTTAATTTATTAATGTTATGTATTTTTATTTCAAAGTTTTAAAATTTTAAACAATAATCAATAATGATGTATCAAAAGACCGGTCATTTTACCGTCACTAATAATGTGTTGTGGGAAATACAACTCTACTGCTTAAAAGTACTAGTGTACGGTCATTCATATCTTGTAGGGAAATAAAGTTTATGCAGAAACTGTAAAAATTAAAGAGTTGCCGAGTGCAAATAAATATTTACCAATAATTGTGAAACCCAAGGAGAGACAATCAGTTGTAAAAACAAAAGAGAAATTAAATAAAGTAAGCCCAAATAATTTAAAAGTAATAAATGTGGAAAGTAGAAGAAGTGGAGCAATCGTTATTCAAAGTGAAAATTTTGAGGAAAGAGAAAAGATTAAAAATGCTATTCGGGAGAAAATATCTACACAGTACGAAGTCAAAATCCCAAACCCTAATATGTTAAATATAAAAATCATTATCTCATTTGACTATATTGAACATGAATTAGTAGAAAAATTAAGAAAACAAAATCATAAATTAGCTACGGCTAACATTAGGTAGCAGGTCGGAGTGGTAGCTTCTGATATAAAAAAGCTCACTTGAGCATGCATAGCGGCCCGTTGTGATACCACAGATAAACGTAGTCTCTGTACTGATCAAGTTCTACCAAAACCAGGAAGAGGAAGAAGTTGGTCAGCGCAACGGCTGCACAACAAAAACAGAAAAACCAGCCAGAAAAAATTGATAAAGGAGGCTATGCTTGACATCAATAGATGATAGTTCCGTCAAGCTCACAAATAATGGGGAGCCAAATAACCTATATCTGCTCTTAGCAAGGGATGGGCACTGAGAAAGAAAGTGGGTAACAGTCTCCTCTTCCTCACCGAATCTGCACCCACGACAGAAGCCGTTAAATGGGAGCCGCATCCATTCCGCGTGCCTACTCATAACACAATGATCTGTAAGCATGGCCATTGTGGTGGAGGTGATGCCACGTCCAAGTCCAAGTAATTGTTTGGTAAGCCTTCTATCCATCAGGGGCCAGCTGAGCCTAGCGGTAGAGCAGGACACCTCATTGATCCAGGATAAGTTGGCGTCTCGAAAGAATTTTCGCGCATAACCAACTTGACCGAGGCAAGTGGCATACCTACATTGATTGAAGAGGATTCCGGACACCAGCTGTGGCGGTCCTACAGTTTCCTGAAGTGCCCAGAAAGACGGTTGAGACAGCGGTGACATTCTCTAACGATCTTAGAGTTATTCACAATACTTGACAGAAATCTTATGGCGGTCTGACTGTCGGAGAAGACTGAGATGCTTGTTAAAGTAGCGCCGTTGACGAGGATTGTTGAACGGCCCAGTAAAGGGCCATCATCTCCACCTGAAACACACTACAGTAATCCGGCAGTCGGAGAGAAATTTTTAGGTCCAGTTTCCCGGCGTATACTCCGCTACCAACCCCATTATCGAGACGGCTAACATTAAATAGGTAGGGAAATAAGAAACAAGGAGAGAATATCACTATATGTACTGTCAAATTAAAAGTAGATAATGAAGCCTATGGGAAAGTTATGGAAGACGGAAATTTAAATATTTGATGGGAAAGATGCAGTGTATGATGAAACTGAAATCGTTCAATGTATGAAATCTAGAGGATACAATCATTAAGCGAGAAATTGTAAAAACTAGGAAATATGTCTAAAATGTCACGGTCAGCATAGGTCAGAAAACTGTGAAAGTTAAGAAAAAATGGGTTTGGATGAAACATGTATTTGGATGAAATACATTTTACGAATGATAAAGTATGTTCCGTATATCAACAAAAGTTAAAGACCATAATGAGCCATATGGGCTTAACGATATAACAATTAAAATAAATACGTGCAATATATACAAATGGTTAAGGTCTTGTTAATAATTTTAATCAAGTTGAAGTGATTGCGTTAACAGAATATGCTGATTTTTTAATATTGTCTGAAACACACTTGAATAAAAATGTAGATGAAAAAGAAATTTCACTGCATGGTTATGCTAACATTTGTTCTTTATATCCATGTCATCCAAAATAGGAGTTATTTTATATTTTAAAAGGCACTAGAATGTTACAAAAGCTATTGAAAAAAATGGCGATTTAAAATATTGAATGTTATTCTGCAATGCTACTTACAACAAGTACGATATCACAGATAAAGCGAATCTGAATTTGAAGATATATTTGAGCAAACAATTGAAGAATCTTTGATAACAACTGATATTTTAATTGCCGGAGATTTTAATATTGACTGGAAAAATAATCCTTTATATATAAATAGAATTAGAAGTATAAATAATAACAATGACCTTAGAAAATTCGTTAACGAAAACACTCGTGTAACGAAAAATTCAAGCACTATAATAGCATATCTTTAGCGAGAATGGGAAACATGAACAACGAGGCAAAAACCATAATGGTATTTAAATAAGATAAGTATATGTTTAATGCAATGCTGACAGACATCATAAAATATGACGATTGCGAAGATTTGAATCAAAATGTTAATTTATTTGATAGCGGCCTGAAAAGTGTAACACAGAGATTAACCTTTTATTTAAATAATAAAGGTAATAAATGGTACAACAATAATATAAAATAAAATATTTCAAATATGTGGACCATAGTTTCACAATAATAGTCGCCGTAGTCTAGTAGGTAGTGTGTTGGCTTATTAGACGAAAGGCCAGGGTTCGAATCCCAGGTCAGTCATCAAAAACGAAATATGAAAAAATATTTCTTCAGCGACTTCCTCTCAGCCGATTTCTGGCAAAAACTCTGAGAGTAAATAAAATTGCCATGAAAAGCTTCTCAAAAAAATCTTCGTTCGGAGTCGACTTTAAACTGTAGGTCCCGCCACTCATGTTAACCTTAAGAACAGGGAAGTGGTGTGAGAAGCTAGGTCGTAATCCTGACTGAAGGGTTGTAATGGCCAATTATGTATGTAGTTTCACAATAATAGGCGGCATCTATAAATTCTCTCTACACTTGTTGTTGTAATTCCTTAGGCGGTAAATAGATTGAATGTTCAGTACAGGAGTATTTAAGGTTTAAAAAATTTACATGTTACATATTTTGTGGAATATTTCCTGTAGGTTTTATTTGTAGGTCTTGGAAATATGGGATTTCATTGATCCTAAGCTCAGATGAAAACGGATAATTCTCCTGTTGCCTAAATTGCGCATCGTATCAGCTTCTCCAGGTTTGTTCTGAATAATGGTTATTATCTCATTAATGTTTTGTAATTTATTTTCAATAATATAGTTTTTTTTCGCTCAGATCAGTAATTAGCTGTTCTTTAAATTGCTTAAATTTAAGACAATATTGCGCAGATTTTGATCCGTAAATTTTTTAAACCTGCTGTTCATACAGTTTAATAGTATGAAAGGTGTATGTAGTAAGAAAGACCGAGAAGAATTTGGTCCATGAATTTGCTGAATGTCTTTTTTGCATTTATTGACAGGGGAGTTGGGCAATTCAGCTTTGATTGATGGCCGGATTTCTGTATTATCAACCGCAAGCATGTAATTTTTGTTGTTTTTAGTTTTAGATTTGTTAATATCGTTTTGCTGATTTTTTATCCTTTTTGAAGTTGTACATCGGAACGATAATTTCGATTAAATAAAAATAAATTGACTGCTAGTACTCAATAAAAGTTCAAATTTTTTGTTGTACCAATTTGCGAAACAAGAGATATTCTAACGATAGTTACAACGGAATGTAAGAAATAAAATACAAGAGAGAATCCCATAATAACTTAAATATTTACGATGAAATTTATTCATTTCTGTGTTTGTCCTTGATTTCAATTGATCAAAAAAATAGAAGTGACATTGTTTTTTAAAAGTAAAAATATAACAGCATATATTTAAAGAAAAAAAAGTGAAAATTAAGTATGGTGAAATGAAATTAAAACTTTTTCTACAGTGATTCACATAAATTTTTGTAATAGTGGGACGAGAAAAGCACCGTTCTGAAGAAAAGAGAGAACTTATTAAAAATCTTGGAAGACAAGGCAAAACTTATAAAGAAATTAAGGAAACCTTAAGTTGTTCCATCAAGTAATTGCAAATGCATTAAAATATAAAAAAGCCCGAAACGCATGGGCGCAACGCAAAACATCAACTGTCGATGACCGTCCAACTGCGCGATACAGCAAAATAAATTCTTCGGTGTCTTCAAAAAAATTCAAGACGATCTGAATCTTGCCGTAAGTGGTCCTACTATTCGTAGACGACTGATGTAAAACAATTTATTCGCAAGAAGACCACGAAAAGTGACATTGCTGACAAGGCAGCAGTACGCTTAAAGTTTGGCCAAGAACATATCAATTGGTCGAAAGAAAAATGGCGAAACATACTGTGGACCGACGAAAGCAATATTGTTTTATTGCATAACACAGAAATGAATAAATTTCATCGTAAATATTAAGTTATTATGGGATTCTCTTTTGTATTTTATTTCTTACATTCCGTTGTAACTATCGTTAGAATATCCCTTGTTTTGCAAATTGGTACAATAAAAAATTTTAACTTTGAAAATATTATCTTGAACACAGCTGTAAGGGTTGACTATATTGTATTTATTGAGGGTAGTCAATTTATTTTTATTTAATAGAGATTATCGTTCCGATGTACAACTTAAAAAAGGATAAAAAAATCAGCAAAACGTTATTAACAAATCTAAAACTAAAAACAACAAAATTAACATGCATGCAGTTGATAATAGTTGATAAGTCATTGTTTTCATTCCTGTGTATTTTATGCCCAAAAGTTCCTTATGGAAGAGCAAACACCAATGGCACGAAAAGTGCCATTGCTGACAAGGCAGCAGCACGCTTAAAGTTTGCCCAAGAACATATCAATTGGTCGAAAGAAAAATGATGAAACATACTGTAGACCGACGAAAGCAATATTGTTTTATTTGGTGGCACTGGGTCTAACATATTGTCTAGACCCAGTGCCACCAAATAACATATTGTCTAGACCCAGTGCCACCACTCCTCTTATTTTGAACACAACTATACGTAAGCGGTATTTGCAATCAAAGCAACTGATGTGTCTTAATTTGTTTTTTTTTTTATTTTGCTATTTATTTAGCCCTACACTCATGGTGCTCATTTGTTTTTGTAAAAGCACTTAGCTATAGCCAGTGTATTTTATCTATTTTAAATTATGAGTACATCTCAAATTTTGATTTTTTTAAGTATTTAAGTAGATTTGAAAAGAAATTTTGAAAGAATTTTTAAAGATTTTGACAGCGTTAAGCAAATGGTAGCCATTTTTTACTCCAATGGTATGTAGCATACACAATCAAAAGCCTGAGCTACAAATGGAGCTATGTGGTCTGCAATGCGACTCTGAACTTCAAATTTCTAATTTAAGTGGCATTAATTTTTGGAAATCTTTAAAACTAAATAAATACCCTTTAATTCACAAGGAAATTTTAAGTTTGTATTCTATGTTTGTCTCGAAATTAAAATTAATAAAAAAAAACATGCATAGAGGTAGAATGAGCAACGAAAATTTGGAGGCCTTATTAAAATTATTTACAACTGACATTGAGATAAATTTGGATAACTGATTGGAAGGATCATGGAAGACTTAAGGGACATTCCTATTGGTAAGTACGAATTGAAAATAAAATTTATACGCATTAACTTTTTCTCATTTCAGATAATTTTAACAAAAAAGGAAAATCAAATTTTTTTCCGTTTACCTATTGTTTTTAACAACAATAAATATTGAATAAAAATTTGCTTTTCTTTACATGTATTGGTGTTTGCTCTTCCATAAGGAACTTTTGGGCACAAAATACACAGGAATAAAAACTATGACTATGAAATTAGAGGGAGAAGAAAAATGTTATATCTTGCGAAGCAAATGTGTTAGAAGCAACAGATATACAAAGTGAAAACTAGCGGATAAATTAAATGTAGATAACATCTATTTTGTGTTAAAAAAGGAAAAATTTGGAATATATTTTAATTTCTTATATGAAAATTTTAAAAATTCCTAAATATTTAAATATTAATCGAAATATGGCTGATTTTCAGACACAATGAATACATTCTTACTGTTGCCTAAATTGCGCATCGTATCAGCTTCTCCAGGTTTGTTCTGAATAATGGTTATTATCTCATTAATGTTTCACACAAAAATTATATTTTTTATTATCACGCCAATATAAAAACCCACATAAATAAACAAATTAGAGAAAACAGAGAGGGACAGAAATACTTTTTGGTAATATTTGCTATCCCTTTCACATTTCGCCATTAACTGTCAAAATTCCGTTTCCTTACTGGTTTATACTGTGCTTTTGGGCACCCCTGGTGTATACTACAAAATACACAGAAGGGAAAATTATGACGTTTAAAAAACGCTTAATTAATTAAGCTTAATTTAAGCTTAATGCTTAAATATTATGACGTTTAAAAAACGCTTAATTAATTAAGCTTAATGCTTAAATATTAATCGAAATGTGGGTGATTTTCGGTTACAATAAATATAGTTTTTTGTGCAAAAGGTGATTAAGAAGCAAAATATTACAAGATCAAAATAAGACATACAGCTCATAAAAAATTTTCTTGCTGAAATTTGTCAATATTTTTTAATTTATTAAACGAAAAAGTTAAAAGTTATTATTAGTATTATTATTTTTTAATAGTTTCACACAAAAGTTACATTTTTTATTAACACGCTCCAATATAAAACACCCACTCCAAAAGCTTAAAAAAAACATAAATAAACAAAACAGAGAAAATGAGAGAGAGACAGATATACTTTTTTGGTAATATTTGTTATCCCTCTCACATTTCGCCAGTAACTGTCAAATTCCGTTTCCTTACTGGTTTATACTGTGGTGTATACGGTGTAATGTTGTTGTGTAGTTATAAGACAAACACTGTTGCTGAAGTGTTTATTTTATGAGGATATTTATGTCACAAAAAAGTTGTTTTTACTAGGTTATTTTATTTATTTCGCGTTTAATAGTATCTTCAATTTTTTTCAGAATTTAGTGTTTAAATTCAAATAAATTGATATCTGTAACGCAATTTGAAATCATTGCTTTTAAAGATCTCATAGTCAAGAGGATAATTGAATTCAGTGTTAACAATGAAATTAAATGAAATGAAATTTTCTTTATGCTCCGTAGGCACCTATTGCCGAAAAACTGCGGTTTGGTGTGACGAGCCACAATTTAATGTAATTTAACGCAAGCGTTGAATAGTTTTTTTCTCCCTATTTGGGTTGTTTGCACACCATATATTTCTTAGCCTGCCGTGGGCTTCACGTGCTTTTTGTATTCGACTGTTAACGTCTTGCTTTTCTCCACCATTAGCTGAGATAACATTGTCCAGATATGTTAAGCTGGTAGTATCAACGATTTTTTGTCCAGCTATATTAAATGTATTAGCCTTGGTTGCTGTTGAGCGCATTGACTCAATTTTTCGTACATTTATTTTCAGTCCAGCTTTTTTCAACTATGACTATTAAATTTTGACATCAATTGTCCGTATCTGGTGGGATTAATGCTAGGACCACAATTGGAAAGAACAACGAATTTATCATTAAAAGTTCACTCCGTACATTCGCAGTCATTTTAACTAACTAAAGAGAACAAATCGGACTATGTATTACTACTCTTAAAAGCCCTCTTAATTTAAAACGATATATATATTTCTAATTATTTTTTTATAATTAGCCCATGCTACTTTTTTATTTTCCATTTTCGCAATCTGATATTTCATTACCTTTTCCGTCTTTAATTTTCTCAGTTCTCCATTAAACCATTTCTTTACATAATATTTTTCATTCATTGTTCTAGTAATCGTAAATTTTCTTATAGTGTCTTCGACAGCTAAGTCAAAATGAGCAACTTCATTATTTAAATCATTTTCATTCTTTCCTCATTATTCATTTCATTAATAAATAAATAATTTAATTAATTATTAAATAACGTTTTATTGTATTTTTTTGCCAGTAAATGTAATTTCCTTTTTGCCAGTATATGTATTGCCTATTATATCAATTTTTATATCTACTGCTTCATGATCTGTTATCTCATTTGAAATATTATTGTTTGCTGCAATGCTTGTGTTATTTGTTATAACGTAGTCAATTATTGTTTTTGTGCTTGCCGTTACTCTGGTATAATCGTTGAATATAAGTTTAAGTCCATATTTAAATCGTCAGCTATTATTATATTGTATTGAAATTCACATATTCCTTCTATTACTTCTTCAAATGCAGAACTCTACTTCACTGCTGCTACTATTATAAATTGATTGTTATTGACTGTAATATTGTATGCACTTATCCAATAGTTGTAGTTAGAAAACTTTTCTAAAATTTTTATAACATTATATTGTTGTCTGAAATAAACAACAACTCCACCCGTCGTCCTATTTGAATTTGTTCTTCGATATTTTTTTAAGGCGTTGGTGCTAGTGTTATTAACTCCATTCAATATGGCAGAATGCCATCATTGCAAAACTACAATTCGAGGTGAATCTGGTTTAACGTGCGAAGGAATATACAAAAAAGTGTTTCACTATGGAAAGAAATGCTCGGGATGTACTCCCGTGGAATGTTGGATTCAGCCACTTTCATCCATTCTGTGTCTGATGATTGTCTGCAGTATATACAAAATGTTAATACGGTTGTAATAGTGTACAAGATAATGTAAACAAAAATGAAACAAACTTTAAGGAATATAAAAGCGAGTTTAAATTTGCACGTAAGGAAAATCAAAATGAAATTAAACAATTACTAGAGGCAATCGAAAAAAAGAAATAATTAAAGAAGAAAGATTCGAGGAATCACAAAAATTATGTGAACAAAATAAAAACGAACAAGTAAAATTCATAACGGAACTCAAAAAAATATGCGGTAAAATCAACGATCAAGAGAACAAAACAAAAAAATTTACAGTGCAATCGGAGTAAAAAACAAAAAGATGTGTGAAATAAATAAATAAAAAAAACAAATGAAACAACAAAAATCAAAACAAGTAAAATATCATATGCAGAAGCGGCAAAAGAAAAAATCTCTTACTTGTTAAGCCGAGGGAAAAGCAAAATAGTTTAAAATTAAAATGGACTTAACGAGAAAAATAAATCCAACTGAATTTCAAATTATTAATGTGGAACAAAGACAAAACGGATCTCTTATCATCCAAAGTAAAAGTAATGAAGAGAAAGAAAAAATTAAGGAAGCAATTCAGAATAATATAAAGGAAACATTTGGTGTTAAAAATTAACAAAAGTGAAATAATTGAGAGGCTTAAAAACCAAAATGAAATGCTTCTTAATGGTAACATTGAGGTATTGAAATTATTTGAATATACACGTAATGGTCATAAATTATATAATGCGAAACTTAAGATAGATAATGACTCATATGCAAAAGTTTTAGCAGCTGAGAAAGTCAACATCGGCTGAGAGAAATGCAGAATTTTAGACGGTACTGATATCAGGCAATGTTTTAAATGTAATGGCTATAATCATAGAGCAGTAGAATGTAAGAATCAAGGAATATGCTACAAATGCCATGGAAGTCAGAAATCTAAAGAATGCCATAAGTAAATAATTATTAAATGCATTAATTGTGTTAACGTAAACAAGAAACTGAACTTAGGATTAGACGAAAATCATTGCACGACTAGCAAAAATTGTCCTGTTTTTCAAAATAAACTTAACGCCAAAAAGAGAAGAATTGGTCTAATACCATAACAATCACGGCAAATACGAGGAACTTATACAAATATACAAGGTCTTTTAAATAATTTTAATCAACTTGAAATAATGTGCGGGACAATAGAGCCTGGATTCAAAATATCGGAAACCTACGTAACTAGCAGCATAAATGAACAGTGTCAAACACCACACAAACAGGTGGGTGGAACGTTAGAAAATTTTCCGAAAAACAGTTGATTCAAAATTATGGATTTCATCTTGTTTGGCAATAAATGACAACAACACATTAGTAGTACCAGCAATACATAGATCACCAAATAATGAATTGAAACAAATAATGAGTGATTATGCGAGTGTTACGGAAAGTACAAAGACAATAATAGACTACGTAGTAAGTAATAACAATAATATTATTGCAGACGTAAACACTGCGAATCAATTAACATTCTAATAAATAATGCATCTTGAAAATACAAACAGAATACGCACAGAGAGTTCGAAGTGTTCAAATACAAAGCTAATATATTTAACAGAGAAATAGTAAATACAAAGAATATTAATTTTGCAAATGGTATAAATCAAAGTGTAACTCCATTTGATAATTATTTAGCCAACATTTGAAAAAATTTCAAGGACAAAAAAATGTGAAGAATTTCGCCCAATTAATACATTGAAAACTTGTGAAGATGTATTGGAAAAAGTTGTAAAGCAACTACTAGAAGAATATATAGAAACGAATACATTTCTGAATAGACATCAATCTGGTTTTAGGAAAAAATTCTCATGTGAAACGGCAATTAATTACATTCTCAACAGGTGGAAAAAATTTGAACAATTTTGAAGATTTTAAACGGGCTTTTGAAACTATTGACAGGGGAATTCTTCGGAAATTGTATAAATATGGCATAAGAAATATATATGGCATAAGAAATATATATATATATATATATATATATATAATTATTATCCAAATAATACATATTTGGATAATAGAAAGCAAATAACGAAAGTAAATGGAACAATGTCCGATGTATTGAGTAATGATAATGGAGTTACACAGGGATCGATCCTAGGTTCGCTATTATTTATTATATACATTAATGACATGCCAAACATAATAGATAAATGTGAAATGACTCTGTATGCTGATGATACACTTATTTTTACGGAGGATGAAACAATTGAGCAATGCTATCACAACCTGAACCGGGGTATGAACGTATTGATAACATGGCTGGATATGAATAAACTTAAGTTGAATGAAAGTAAAACGAAAATAATGGAAATTAAAGCTAATAGCGACAGAATCTTTTTAACAATTAACAACGAAGTAATACAGAAAGTGGACCAGATAAAGTATTTAGGCGTAGTTATAGATAAAGAACTAAAATTTAACAACCACATCGACTATACATGTAAAAAAATCGGCCAAAAAGTTAGTTTCTTTAAACGAATTAGAAAACAGATAACAATAATAACTGCAATTAATATTTTTAACACCATAAAAAACACATTTTGAATACGGATCGACTATTTTACACTCATATTGCACAACAAACCAGATCGAAAGACTGCAAAACTACAAAATAAAGCAATGCACACAATATAAAAATGTAACAGATTATACCAATAAACTACATGTTACAAACACTAAGGTGGCATAATGTAAAACAAAGACTTGAGTTAAACACTAGAAATTTTGTGCAGAAAATCAAAAAGGGAGCGTTTCCGGAATATTTGGCCGAGCAAATGATTTGTGTAAGAGAGGTTCAACCATATCAGCTGCCTAATACTGAACACTTCATGATAGGAAGAGTATCAACAAGCGCAGGACAACGGTCGCTGTTCTATTAGGATCTGCTCATTGCCAGATGATGTAAAAGTGGAGACGAATTGGAATTTATTTGGAAAACATATTGTTAATCTGGTTAAGAAATTAAAGTATTTCAATTACTAATAAAGAATAATAATAATGTCGTGTTCTTCGATGTTCTGATAGAATAATAAAATCTGAGTTTTGTTCATTGGCTATAACTTCTAGTTCGTTGTAGTTGTTAGTTAAGCCACATATGTTCATATAAATATCATATATTTGTTGTGATTGTTAGACCACTAGAACCATTTTCTTCTTTTTCATATTAAGCTTATTTTAATAGACTGGACATACTCTGTCAGATGCGACATAATTTTTATTAAGGGTTTTGTTTGCTCTAATGTAATTAACACATTTACTGATTATTTCCTTATCGCATTCTTTTGACTTGTGGTTTCCGTGACGTCTACATCACGTCTCTTCTCTAGTGCATTCACTAGCTTTATTTTTATACCCTAAGCATTTAAAGCATATAATTATGTCCGTTCCACTAAAAACTCTACAGTTTTTCCATCCAATGTTTAATTTTTGTGCTGCCTTTATCTCTGTATATGTTTCTCTGTTAGCTTATATCTTAGCGTTATAAATTATTTAATTATATTTTTTTTATTCGTAAGATTTTACCACTTTAATTTCGTATTGTTGCAATTGTTGATTTTGTCTCTTTATTTTCGGAATAAGTTCTTCATCATTGTATTTGAAAGACATATCCGTTATGATTATTGAGATAGCTATGTTATTGAGCGCTTTAAAATATATGTCATCCATTTTACTTTAAATAGCATTTTTTATTTTATTTCTGTCTTCTTCGTTGTTACTTTGTATAATTGTTATATTTAGGTTTACTGGACCAACATTGTTATTTAAATCTTGTTTAGCTTTTTTGTCTTTCCTTCTATTTTATTATTAGAGGAACTTGTTTCTGTACATCTGGCAGCCCCATGTTTTTTAACTGTTTCAGCAAATGACAGTTTGTTTTGTTTTTCGTTGTTTTCCTTTATTACTTTGTTTATTTCATTGTACATCTTTGCGCTATTTTCTTCAAATTTGTTACAAATATATTCATTATTATTTTCAAAATCATTCAACACATAATTTTTTAACTTCAGTTACATTGTTCTCACATATTTTCTGTGACTTGTCTATTTTCTTCATACTGTCCTCATATCCCTTTTCAATTCCCTGCAATAATTTTTTAATTTCATATTCATTTTGCTTCAATGATGACTCAAATTCTTTTTTGTATTCAGTCACGCTTATTTTGTTTTTGTTGACACCATCTTGAATTTCTAATACCATATCTACGTTCTGAATATATTGTATGCAATAATTACACATATATCTTAAACACTGATTAGATTCCAAAACATTTGAAGAATACTGATCAAGACCCGAGTATTTATTGGTACAATGACATACCCTGCCGCACATTCCTGAACACAATATTCCTGTTTCGCCACGGATTGCTCTCTTGCACTTAAGGCATTCAGCCATTGCATAGCCAATTTTAACTTTTTTTTTTTGCTAGTTTAAATTAAATGTTTTCACTATTATTTTTATTTCTCCATATTTAGAAATTATTTATCTATTGATGTAAAAAGTCATTTTTCTATTTTTTAGTTAATAAATATTTTAATTTAGTAAATTTACAGAACTTGTTATAATACGCGTTTGATTTTGCTAGCTTTAGAAAAAAAATATATCACATCTAAACCTCCAACGTCAAAAGAAACTCAAGCTCGGTTAAATCAAAGTTCATTAATCACACTCGAAAAGAAAATTGATAACTTAATACTTTTACATACTCAATCTAAACAAATAAACGAAAACGAATACAATTAGCAAGAAAAAAAATACAGTCGCATCATTACTGAAGATTGATATTATTAACTCCAAATTTTAATATTTACATATATATTAAAATAATTTAATGGAATATAAAGGGATATATAAATAATTTTAGCTGGTGAAAAATAAATCATTGCTGGGGATTTCAATATTTCGAACACAATAAGGGGTTCAAACAGAATCAATCGAAATGGAAAAATAATTGAAGAAGCCTTTTATGGTAACAAAAACCCGTCTATTCTGAGTGATGACATTTCGCAATATATGATACGTTTAATTTGTGGAATACAATAATCAATCGTTCGATGAACCGACCGAAATGGTCGTATGCTACTGAAATTTTCTGTGCATCATGTTTAACTTTAATCATTTTACAAAAGAGTTTAAAATTAGTTATTACAAGGCATTAAAATTGAGTGTTTATTATAACCCAAATAAAAAATGCTAATCTCCTCGAACTACCAATAAATTTGAAAGAATTAAATTGCTGTTTAAACCATACTACAGGATTTACACTAGGATATGATCACATCACATTTTACAAAATTTCCCAATAAACATGAAATATGAGATTCTTAAACTTTTCAATAGTATTTATAACACCAGTATAGTTCCATAAAAACTGTATAATTCATATAAAACTGCTATTATTGTTCCGATTAGAAAACCTAACAACGCCACAAAAGTTTTAACCAATTCCAGATCAATTTTCTTATAGCCAAGTACGGGTTAATTTTTAGGAAAAATAATATCCAAATCAATTTGGTTTCTATGATTTCAAAAAATTTATCAACAAGAAATCATAATTCTATCCACTAAACAGATTTTGACAAAGCTTTTGATAGGATCGACATTCACCTGGTACTAAATAAATTACAGGATTTTAAAAGTTGACTAATAATGTACAAAATTTAAAGTAAAACTTAATAACACCATAAGGTTCTCCGTTGCCCACAATTCCTTTTTTAATTGAATTCAAAAAATTAAAAGAAATTTAAAATAAACAAATAATAGGGTGTTTTTATGCAGATGATTTATATTCTTCAAGCAATACAAACAACTCAGTAAATTAAAAACAATTTGAAACAACTTTATCTCAACAACAAAATGTAGAGTCACCAGAATGTATTTTATTTTTCTTTTGTTTTGTGAAAAACATAAAGAATTTGTGAGTTTTATAATAGAACAGAAATAAATTAATGAAATAAATATTAAAATATAAATTTTTTTACAAATTTTTGCTAAATTCATGAAATTGCTAAAATTCTATATTGCCGTACTATGACTTTTGCTGTCCACTGTATATATAAATTTAGTGTTTTTCTTTTTACAATTAAAATTTGCAATTGTAATTACGCATTTCGTTTTCCCGTATAAAAAAGTTAGTTTCGTCGGCTATATTTCCGATCTGTTTTGGAATCCTAGATCCAATAGCTATTCAGCCCACCATGTCAGACAACCGCACCTTTCGAATCTTTCCCGATTTTAATTGAGTATTTTCTTTGCTCGTATAAAAATGTTAGCTTCTTTAAATCTCTTTATAATAACATAATCAATTACGAATTTTGCAACAATTTAACTCATGATATTCAAAATAAAAAATGGTTTGATAATGATACCAATTTACAAGGAAACTGAATAAAAAAATTTGCTTTCATGTGATAAAATCTGTGATATTTAACAACTCAGAATTTAAAGAAAATATAGAAATGACAAATAATTTCAACAAATATTGTGTAGATATTATTAATATAATGTCTGAATCAATTGGAGATATGCAATACACTAGTCAAATGTTTATGGCAAACCGAATAACAATTGCTGAACCATAAAGGCAAGGAAAATAATAAATAAACCGGACTACCGTAGAATATAAAAAGAATTATGTAATGGGGAATATTTTGCATACAATTCTGAGTAATACTTTTTGTACAGGACACTTCTCACAAAATTGGAAAGAAACTATGTTATCTCTGTCAGAAAAGTTACAAAGAACAAGAAGAAGAAAAACCAATCTAAGGAAAGGAAAGTTGAATCATGGCCTGAATTGCTCTGGAATTAACATTAAAAATTCAGAAGAAAGTATTAACTTATATAATCAAATAAAAACACAACGTACAGTTGTATCTTTCGAAAGCCGTGGTACACCGCCCAACAACAACGTTCGACACGGTTAAATATGATAAGGAAAATATAGAATTAATACCACTTCCAGTTGTGGTTTAAACTGTGGACTATTTCCAGGAGTTCCATCGTTATCTAAACAACAAAATAAATGCAAATTTTCTGATAAAATTATTAATCAAAGGATCATATAAGATAAGTACTTTCCAATTAGATTTGATTACAGGAACATTAGAAGGCCATTAAATTCAGATAAAATTGATTGAATTGATTAAAAGTTATGATCAAAAATTTACATTATTCGAATATATTTGATACGATTGTTGCCGACTGGCGATCGCAGGGGTTTAAGGCCATTGAATCTGTTAAAAATTTTCACTGAAATCAATACAACAGACAATAAATATACTGGCAAAAAGGAAATTAAAATATTCAAATACAATAAAACGTTATTTAATAATGAAATTTGTGTAATACTAGGAGAAAATAATGACAATGATTTACAGAATAAAGTTGCTTATTTTGATTCAGCTATCAAAGACACTATAAGAAAATTTATGATTACTAGAACAATAAATGAAAAATATGTAAACAAACAGTTTAATGGAGAACTGAGAAGATTAAAGACTGATATGAAATGATAATGAAATATCAGATTGCGAAAATTATATATTTTACCATATCCAAAATTGATTTGGAATCCTATTGAGCCCAATAGGTCTGAAAATCGCTCCTTTTTAAATTTTTATCAAATTTTGCCCAATTTATGGGGGGTATGTTTAATAAAAATACTTTATTTTTCAACTTTATTATCTCCAATAAGCAAATTGTTATTTTCCAATATTTTTATATATTTTTTTTATATTATTCAAAGGTTTAGCTTCGTCTTTCTTTCATTTTTTCTCTTATTTGTCTCTGTGCTTGCGATTTTTAATCGATTTTCTTTCCTACCTTTCCAAATTTTTTAATTATGTTAACAGTGTCTGTTAAGTTAATAGTGTCCGTTAACATAACATTCTCACTAACTTCACACACATTTACTTTATTTTAATAAATAATCTATTTCTTAACATTTAACATACAACAATTGATAACACTGTGACATCAGTTTTATTTCACGATTCTTTCATTACAAAGTACAGTGCGTAATATAACAGTATTTAAATAACGCGACATTAAATACAACATTAACTAATAATTTTTATTATTTTCGGTCCAGCAGCGAACAGAAGTTACTGGTGATTTGTTTTTTTTTTTTTTTTTTTAATTTTCGTAATTTCTTGTTTTGATCTGATTTGTTTTTCTTGATATTTTCTTGTTATGAAAATAAATACAATAGAATATCCCAAATAATTTTTAAATAATAAAATTTGAAAAAAATACTATTTTAAACAATGCACATAGAGCTGTGTACATAAGTGTAGCCACAAGCTGTGCATTAGCATAAAATTTACTTTTTTACGTATTCCGAAACATAACAAATATAGACAAGGAATTATATTTTTTTGTTTACTGAAACAAGTATAAATTTAAGTACAGATAAGTGTAATTTTGGTTTTGGTTAAAATATGGCAATAAGTGACTTGAATCGTTTTGTATCACCTACATGATATGATAAATCATTCTTATTTTTATATTTCGATTTTGAATTAAAATTTGCTTAAAATAATTTATTATTCTTTCCTTTCTCACTTTCAGTTACATAATTATGTTGTACTTTAGGAAAATTTTAATATGAAGTTAAAACGGGATGCTCATCGACAAAAATGCGCTGTACCAATATTGTATTTTATTCTTCTATTTTTGTGCTTCGTCCAAACGTATTGCTATGGTTATGACTATAAAACTAGAAATGAAAAAACAACTTTGCAACAAACTGTTTTCGTGTTTACTAAAAAAATTTATAATGTAACTATTCCAGAAAATAGTATTGGAAAAACATACGCCACAACAAAGTACTACGAAGACAGAATTGGTATCGAAATAAAAAAAAAATGTAATGTAATTTTTCGAATTACTTCCGGAGATCGAGATAAATTATTTAAAGCGGAGGAAAGAATAGTGGGTAACTTTGCATTTTTAGCAATTCGAACTAGGACTATTAACGTCGTTTTAAACAGAGAAAAAAATGAGGAATATGTGTTAAATATTAAAGCATATATAACATGTTTGGAAGGTGATCAAAAATATAACTATGAAGACGAATGCATTATCAATATTCAAGTATTAGATAAAAATGATTTAACTCCACTGTTTTATCCAACTGAGTATTCCGTTACAATACCGGAGGACCTATCAATCCACAGCAGTATTTTGCAAGTGACAGCTGAAGACGCTGATCTGGGCATGAATGGTGAAATTTATTACAGTTTTCTGGATGACAATGCTTATTTTGCTATTCATCCCTCTACGGGCACTATATCTAATTTGAAGCAACTAGAATATTTAGGGGGTCAAGAGTTCGATGTTTTTGTTCTTGCTGTTGACCGTGGATCTATTTTGAATAATTTTAATCATCACTCCAGTAAAGCTAAAGTTCATATTAACATAGAAAAAGTAAGTAATTCATACACTAAATTTATTTTAATTATTTGTCTACTCAATTTGCAATTTAATATTTATATAAAATGAATGATAAAATGTTTATGTCTGATTAACACAATGAATAAACTCAGGTATTGCATCTGTGTATATTTATAGACAATTGTGAAATTATATATTACGTGAAAATGAGCACGGTTGCCACAAACGTTAAACAAAAATTGCAGTTTTGGGCAGGTATTTCAATCAATTATTCAATACGTATCTATTTCAAACAGATTCAATTTAATTGGTGTTTTGTTTCAATGAAAGTCAAAATTGATAAACGCCGTAATGGCGAATAAGAAGACATTTCATGATTTATGAAATACTACTTTTTAAGAAAATGCGAAACAACGTATAATCACTTTTAAGAAGACTTTATAAAATGGAAGTTACTTGCTATATTAGGATAAAATTTTGAAATCTTTATTAAAATAAAACTAGAAGTATATACCGAACGAAAAAATAGTACGTGAAGTTAGCTACGAAAGATTTATTTTCTTTCTTACAGTGAATGTTAAGATGCGTGTGAAGATAAATTAGAATTTAACTAGCAAAGACAATAACCAATTTTTTAACGTAGCTAATGTTGAAGTTAGGGGAGCAATGTTAAGTGGTTAACAGAAAATACAAAAAATAGTCAAGGAAGAAATCACCCAACTATACGATTCCATTCCTTAAAAATTATGATCCATACGTGTTCGATTATAGTGTTACGAAAATGGAAATGGTGTAACATCGTTTAACATTAAAATGCTAAACAACAGCTACAAAAACAAAAGCAACGCACTGTTTGCCTGATTAACAAATAAACAAAAATAAAAACAACATCACTATAACGAAAAAGGGATAAACAAGTAAACGACAAGCAACAACCACACTGCCGGGATGAATGTAAACAAGATACAAAAACAACAAACAAGAAAGCATAAATAAATGTTGTTTACATTCATAGAATTCTCGTGAAGGCAAAGACCAGAACCTTTGCCTACGGGAACGTTCATCAGATTCTTTACGTCGCTATATAAAAGGCAAGGCAAAGCATGCAGAGTTGTTGTTAGAATCAGGTGTGAACAGTGGCACACAAAACTGTGCGATCAATAAAGAATTTAATTCAAATAAAACACAAATTTATTTGTATTTTTATTGCAATCTACGAGCTCATATTTCAAACGTTTTTAAAAGGTAAAAACGTAAAAATAGGTTCAATACGATCAAACGAAAACGACCGTTATAAAGATCTACAGAACAATTGTGTAATAGCTCCTGAAAATTAATAAAAACAAATAGTCGTTGGTCTATAAAATAAACAAGAATTTAAAAAAGGCAAGGCAAAGTTATTGTTCATACGAAGATATTGGAAGTTTTAACAAAATAGTAAGGATACTTGAAAATACTTGCCGTCGCCGTAGTCTAGTGGGTAGTGTGTTGGCTTATTAGACGAAAGGCCAGGGTTCGAATCCCCGGTCAGACATCAAAAACGAAATATGAAAAAAATATTTCTTCGGTGGCTTCCTCTCAGCAGATTTCTGCCAAAAACTCTGAGAGTAATTAAAATTGCCATGAAAAGTTTCTCAAAAATCTGTCGTTCGGAGTCGACTTTAAACTGTAGGTCCCGCGACTCATGTATAAAATTAACACATTCAACATAAGTGGTGTGAGAAGCTAGGCCGTAATCCTGACTGCAGGAATGTAATGGGCAATTATTTAAGTACTTGAAGAACAATAAAACAAAATTTTGTGTGTGCAATGATGGTATTCTGTCATATTGAAACTACAATTCGAGGTGAATCCGGTTTAACGTGCGAAGGAATATGCAACAAAGTGTTTCACTGTGCAAAGAAATGTTCGGGTATAGACCAGTACTTCCGTGGAATGTTGGATTCAGGCACTTTCATCCGTTTTATGTGTGATGATTGTCTGCAATACGGTTTTAAGTAGTGTACAAGATAATGTAAACAAAAATGAAACAAACTTTAAGGAATATAAAAGCGAGTTTAAATTTGCACTTAAGGAAAATCAAAATGAAATTAAACAATTACTAGTGTTAATCGAAAAAAGATTTAATGAAAGAGTTAAAAAATTCGAGGAAGCACAAAAATTATGTGAACAAAATAAAAATTAACAAGTAAAATTCATAACGGAACTCAGAAAAATATACGGTAATATCAACAAGATGTGTGGAGAAATAAAAAAAAAACAATTGAAACAACAAATATCAAAACAAGTAAAATATCATATGCAGAAGCGGTGAAAGGTAACACTGTGATGCCAAATGTGAACAAGCAAAATCCCTTAATTGTTAAGCCGTGGGAAAAGCAAAATAGTTTTAAAACTAAAGAGGACTTAACGAGAAAAATAAATCCTACTGGTCTTCAAATTATTTATGTGGGACAAAGACGAAACGGATCACTTATCATCCAAAGCAAAGCGTCTACATGTTTTTGTTTTATATTTTGTTTTTCAAATAAATGTCAGAATGTTAGAGACCATATGTCATATTTTGAAAATTTGCGCACATGTCACATTATGTGTATTACATTAGATACTCATCATTCAACGTCTTTATTATTAATGTTTCATAGATTGGTACAATCAGCAGTGACAACAGTAAATAGCAAAATATTTTGTTTTTTGTGGCAGCCCAAATTATATCATAAACACGATCGCAGAATATACTATCAACAACTAACCATTCAATGAGTGTTTATGAAAACTTTGTAGATATATGTGCGTATATACAGAAATGAAAATAAAAAATTACTTCACTTTTCATATTATAATGTGCTTTTAATGCAAAAGTTAATTTTAACGCTACAACCATAATTAAACAAAATTATTGTGTTAAAACCATCTTATAACGTTTTTTGAATTGATTTTAAATAGGTTTTATAAAATACAACCTTGTTTTTGATGTACTACATCAGAGCTACCAACATTGAAATGTTGAAAACAGCTGAAAAAAAAGCAAAATAAAAACATAATAAAAATATATTTCCAAGCACTTCTTCACTTTTTATAAACAGATCTTAAACAAAAACAGTCGTAAATGTCATTAATGTTAAAACCAGATTTAAGAAAACTTGCAGTGTGAACGCAAAATCAGCTGATTATGGTTTTAATGTTAAAAGCAGGTTTTAACTTTAGGTGTGAAAACACTGTTAATAATAAATTATTACATTTTTGTTTGGTTTTATAGCAATTGATGTAACAAGTAGGCGCCATTGTATTTGTTTTTTTATATTGGGAGAATATCGTGGGATTCTGAAAACCTTCTTTTCAACAAAGAACTTATATTATGAATTTATAACGGTATAACATTTCATACTGCAAATTTTTTGCATGTCGTTTTGATTTCATACGACAGTCGCATAGAATCCGGGATTGAGCGCGTATATATAAATAGGATGTGGACAATATCAGAAGTTATCATTCATTAATTTGCTTGCACTTGATAAAGACATCAAATATGGAAATAATATGAGAAATGTTACAAATTTATGTTCTCCATTATATTTTTTGAATTTAAAGAAAATAGGTATAACTTTTAAAAGTTTTAAATCTGATGGAAATAGAGAGTTGTATGACAATTTTTTATACAATAAAATACCTTGGCGTCACAATTAAAAACTTTAAAAAAAGTTAACAATAGGGTACAACGATCAAGATTCTACACCTGTATAATAACTGCTGTAAGTGTACTTTATATTGTACCAGTTTTAAAAATGATTTATGCCCTAATTACATATATATCTAAGTAATTACTAATTTAGACTTTAGATATGATTCCTTAACATATTTTTTATTCGAAAAGTTTTCGCAGTCTTTTAATCAATGCTAAGAATTTATTTTTTTTTTATTTATTTCTTATAACAATTAAGAAAGATATTAAACACTTTTTTGTACTTTTTTCATGTTTTATGCTGAGTTAAAAACGTATTTATGTGTACTGTGTGTATATATACAACACAAAAATTCCAATTATAATTTGTATACAATATGTACATACATACATAATATGTATGCATAAAGTATATATTTTATACCTTTTCGAATTAAAAACGAATGAAAAAAATTAACAGAAAATTTTCTATATTAATTAATTTTGACTTTAAAATTTTATATTAGTTTGGCTCTATTTTATGGAATTTCTCTGTGTAATCGATAATATATTCCGAACCGAAGTTTGTTTCTAGTTCTAATAATTAATTTTTATTTGCAATACTAACAGTAACACTCGAAATGAGGGATAAATATAATAAAGAGTAAATAAAAAAAATCATGATTTAGATCATTTTCGTTTATATCACAGAAATATAAATAATGGTCTTTTTTTGTTTAATTTTGAATATTTATTTTTACCATCAACGAATAATAAAAAATATGGTATGTTTTGTATGTATGTATGTTTTTATTAATAACATTTAGCAGAAGGGCGAATCCTTTGAATCGACTTTATGTAGGTTCAAAAACTTTTAATATATTCTTGGATTTTATTTATTTATCATGAAAGAACTGAATTTTTTTGTATTGAATTCTTTTTATTTATATTATTTTTTAATTTTTATTATTTTTTGCATGTATTATTTATCAACTTTAATTTTCTTTCGGTTTTTTGGTTATTGAATGCAGATTTACACATAAGTCTGTTTTATTATTTATTTTTTCTATGTAATTACTGTCTATATATGATATATTTTAAGACTTAAAGTCTATTAAATATTAGATATTTATTTAATAAATTTTAACGATTTGATTTAATTTTAAATTTTAATAAAATAAAATGAATTAAACGCTAAAAGCTAACAACATTACAAATTTTTTTTTTAATTGCCCATATCTATTTTTTCTGAAATCATTCAAGAAGTAACAACTGAATTCTTCAAGCCCCAAGTTAACAAAATTATTTGGGATATACCACTGATTGGGTTTTATTGGGTGCACCTAAGGCAACAATTTGTATAAAGTGGGATATCTGCAGCAAGTTCCATTTTTCTACAATATCGATCCTTCTACCCACACATTGTTCAAACAAATAAGGTGTTTTTTGTCTAAGTTTTTTAATTTTCAAAAGAAAATCCGTATTGCCTGAGTATCTGTTCCACTTAGGAGAGTATGGAGCATAATTTTTAAGGAATTGAATCATATATTTGGGTGATTTCTTCCTTGACTATTTTTTATATTTTCTGTTAAAGACTTAATATTAGAATGTTAACTTTAACATTAGCTCTGTTTAAAATTTTTGGTTGTTGTCTTTGCTAGTTAAATCTTCATACATACGTACATAATTTGGCCATTACTACCCTTCAGTCAGGATTACGACCTAGCTTCTCACACCACTTAAGTTGTGTGTGTTAATTTTATACATGAGTGGCGGAACCTACAGTTTAAAGTCGATTCCGAACGACAGATTTTATTGAGAAACTTTTCATGGCAATTTTATTTACTCAGAGTGTTTGCCAGAAATCTGCTGAAAGGATGTCGCCGAAGAAATTTTTTTTTTCATATTTCGATTTTGATGTCTGACCGGGGATGTATCTTCATACACATAATGTTAAGTTAGCAGAGATTGTTAACTTCACATAATTGAAAAACTTGGAAAAGTGAGGAAAGAAAATCGTCTAAAAAATAACTGATCAATTGAAAAAAAAAGATATAAAAGGATGACGAAACTAAAGCTTTGAATTAAAAAAAATATGTATATATATACCTATATAAAAATGACAATTTGATTATTGGAGATAATAAAGTTGAAAAATTATTTTTACCAAATGTGACCTCCATAAATTAGGAAAAATTCGATAACATTTAAAAGGTGCGGTTTTCTGATCGGATGGGATGAGAAGCTATTGGATCAAAAATTCCAAACGAATATGGTTGGCCGAACATTGGGATCGGAGATTTAGCTGACAAACTAACTTTTTTATACAAGCAAATAAAATGCTCTATACAAATCGTGAAAGATTCGATGATATTTATAAAGGTGCTGTTTTCTTAATTATTCTTGTGTCTTTCATCAGCTCAACTAGTTCAGATGGTAAAACAATTTGATTTGAGTACGACCTACGACTATTTAATCGTTCAAATGTAATGTTGTTTTCTACACAAAAGGAAATTAAAGCGGTGGCTAACGCTACATTTCCTGTTTAGTAAAAGCAACCATCAGAATATATTACGAAATAATGTACATTCGGTGTATCAAATATTTCTTTTTTAACGATTTATTAAAGTTACGAAAGTAGAAGCAATAAGATTTCTCTCAGTTTCTTCCCAAACTCTCTCTGAAATTTTATGAATAGGAAAGGATAAGGTGATATAGCACTTTTTGTATTCAGTATTCAGGTTTAACAATAGACTTTATAAACATTAACTTTAAAGTTCAGTTAAAAATAAATTATTTGTGTATCTACGTCGGTAATTGGATTCAAGTTTCAAAACGCCTTGCAACCAATTGTTTAAGGAGTATAATTAAGTTTGGTACTATTTTCCGTATTTTGTATTTTTTGTGGTTAGTCTTTTTATATTTCTTTTATTTTCTGGACCCAACTGAGCGTTAAGTAATTCAAACAAATTCGTTGAACGAAATCACGAAATCTCGAAGGTCGATAAAAATATTTTACTGCACACTTGATGGCACAGTGTTTTACAACGCCACAATATGCTTTTGAAATTGAACGCTGGTGATTTTTTATGTAAACTCGCTTCTTTGCAGAAACTTCATTACTGCTAATTACATACATTTTCTTTTGGTTCCATGGCATCCGCTAAATATGTTCAAATTGCAAATTTTCAAGAAAGAGAATTATGCTGAAATGAAGCTTTTTCGCAATATTTTGGTGTGCACCCAGATTGCATTTCTCTTGGCTTTCTGATGCAAATATTTCCTTATTATAGTATATTTCATTTTCTTTACCATTCATTCGATATTTTTTCTTTCGGCCATTTTGGTATTTTCTTTAGACATTTGCATGTTTTCATTAAATCTATTTTCGGCTGAAGAGCACATTTTTTAATATATATAATATTTCCTTGCTTTCCGTTTCTGTAATAATCATTTAATTTGATCACAAGTGCCACTTAATTTTAAATAACAATAAATAAAATATAAGCGATCAGAAAAATCAAAGTCAATCGTGTCCAAGGAGAAAAAATTAAAATTTTGAATTTTATGTTTTTCTTTAACAGAAGTGTATTGTCGATATGTCGTATTGTGGTATTTTGCAATGATACGCCATGTTGAATTTTTGGTTATAAATTGGCCATTTTTTATATTAGATCAAAATTTTATACACATATGTGTCTTAAAAAACCAAGGCTACAGATACAAACCTATTTTATTTATTTGTAAATTTACTAACATATAAAAAATGAAAATTGTTATTAAACATGATAAAATTCATATTATACAATGGATACAGGTTGTGTATGTGACAAAACATAAGTACGTCATAAAGAAACTTACAAAAATGAGTAATTTGACCAATATTTAGTTGCATAGCCATTATTTTGTAAAACTTCTTCACATCTTCGTGGCATGGACTTTATTAGGTTCGATAACATTCTCCTGAAATTTTATTCCAAGCAATTTCCATTTGGCGTAAAAATGTATCCCTATTTCTAATTTCAAAACGTTTATCTTATTTCTTTGCAAATCACTCTTTCAAACATTTAGCAGTGTGTTTAGGGCAAATCCACGCCTAAAAAGCTCTGGATTATAATTAGAAACTCATTTCGGTAAAATAGGAACGCAAATTTTGTTGCTGTGGATTTTAGCTCTATAGAATTTTATAGGAAATTTGTTTCCATCTTACGATGATTATGCTAAAATGTTAGGTAAATAGCAATAGCTTTCCTCACTCAACTACTTAATCTATCGGTTATTCACTCACTTATCATACACGAATAACTTCAGGCAAGAACACAGTACACATTGCCTAATGACGTCAGTGAAGTACGCAGCTTTGGAGGTTACAAGGAAGGAGATATCTGTAAGACCATTAATGAGTTTTTTTTTAAATAGAAAAGTTGTATTCACTCGAACATCGTATGTAAAACATACTGTAGATGGCATTAAGGCCAAAGCTCAATAATATAGCAATAAAACTAATCTTAAGCATGAGTGTGCGGAATGCGAGAGCTATTACAGGATACTAATGGGGCTTATAGGCTTTAGACACAGAATGGAAAAAGGGATATTCCTGTTTTCTGTAAAGAAGCAGAGGAAACAGTGGATAATTTTGTATACCACTGTCCTTGTCTGCAGGTGCGTAGGCAGAGATGGTCTAGTTAGTAGATTTGTAGGATTCTAAACTTGGGGATCTAATAGAGCTCATTAGCTGGATTGACAGGTTAGGTGAATATCTTTAGAGGGATAAGTTTATGTATGGTTGCCATAATGGGAGATTGCTGTTCCCGCCTTTTTTCTTTATTTTTTTTTTCTTTTCCAAATTTAACAACCAAAGTTTAGCAATCCTAAATGAAATGAAAATGAGAGACGATTAGGCAAAAATATTCGGTCAGACCACTAGAAAATTGGTGAAAGAATTCACTAACATAAAAAGACTGAAAGCTGTAATTTAGCAAAAAGAGGTCATACTAATTTTTAAATTACATAAATTTGTTAATTAATCATTTAAATGCCTCCATACCATTTCATTCCCATCACCAAGCTTAACATTCGCCTTATAATATTTAGATTTTCGCATTGTTTTTTTAATCAGGGCTTTTCAAGTTATCTTATCTATTTTATCCATTCTTCAACAGACCAGTGTATTAGCAAATTCTGTTCTCTCTTTGCGTTTTTTTTCTTTTGTAACTGGATTTGCCTTTCACTTATCCGTTGATCGATATTTAAATCTAACTTGTGTTGCTTCGATATTTAAATCTAACAAATTGTGCAATGAAACGAACGAACCTTTTTTCGTTTTTCGAATTATCCTTCATCCTCGCGAGCTGGTTTTCTAAGAGATTTTCCATCACTGTGAATGGTTTCAATTAACTACTAACTTGATTAAATAAGGCAGCAAACAATTGATTTGGATATACTGAATCTTAATCACCCGTCCTACAGCGTACTTGTAGGATAGAAAATAAAACGTGACTAGAGGTCGAATAAAAGTGTACTTTACAAATAACTCGACGTAATTTCACGACAAAGGTTTTGATTACTTAAAACTCATTTGTTTTGAGCAGAGACTTTGCCGCTTTATCTGCTTGCTTTCGTTAAGTATACATTTCCAAACATCTGTTTCCATTAAACAGAAAAATCTGGAACTTTCAGTGGTATGGGTTTGCAATATTTCGTTTTGTGACTCATATTATAGTTATCGCTATGTTATTGCTTGTATGGAATATGGCATTTATCAGAGACCAGCAATGAGTATTCAAAAATATAATTAGAGTTGAATCATGGCTCACAATTTCTTATATTTATACGCATTCATACCTTTCTTAATGTTGATTTCGACTTTCCTTAACTCAGGTGACACAAAAGTTGTATTTTTCGTTTACGAACACTAAAATACTGACTAAAAGGTTGTGTCTGCTCTGCTTGCTGCATTATTAGGAAGATTAAAAAATTAATAAATAAGAAACATAATGTGAACGCTAGAAGATTTTGGAAGACCATTTAAAGGACATTTAAAAAAGTTGGGGTTTTGGCTTATATTTACTTATATTATATATATATATATATATTAATATATAATATTATATATATATATTAATTATATATATATATATTATATATATATATATTATATATATATATATAATTTATATATATATATTTATATATGCCTAACGACTAAAATCGTAAATTTGTTGATTGATTCGAGTCACTCGAAATACAACTTCTTCTTTAAACTTAGAGTTTTGCTATATAGTATGTTTTGTGAAAGATATTTTATATTAAGCAATCAAGGCTACATAAGTTCTAAAAATATTTACGTAGTAAATGGACTGCAGCAGGGCAGAGTTATTGTTCCCACCCTTTTCAACATAATTCAAGATTCATTCGGTTTCGCGGACGACTTCATAATATATCATAATATGAAGGAAATAAAAGAAAGTCTTCGGATCAAGTTTGATGCCCTTATCAAATATGCCACAGAGTGGAACATGCGCATTAACTTTGACAAATGTGAGTCAATACTATTCGACCTCCGGTTGGGAAATATAACTTCGACATCACGAAAATATTGAAATCAATCTGTATAGTCTCAAAATGATGGCCTAATAGTGATAATAGCAGTCGCCGCAGTCTAGTAGTTAATGGGCTTATTAGCCGTAAGGTCACGGTTCAAACCCCAGGTCAGACTTAAAAACGAAAATATGAAAAAAATATTATTTCTGTGATTAACATTTCTGTGAGAACAGATTACTGATAAAACTCTGAGTGCAAATAAAATTGCCATTAAAAGTTTCCAAAAAAATCTGTCGTTTGGAGTCAACTTTAAACTGTAGGTCCCACCACTCATGTATAAAATTAACACACACAACATGAGTGGTGTCATAAGCTAGGTACATAATCCTGACCGAAGGGTTGTAATGACCAATATAAAAAAATAATGCCAAATAAAGAAATTGTAAAATAATTAGGTATTCATTTAGACAAATTTCTATACTTTAGTAATCATATTAAAATACAAAAATGCGACCAATATTGATCTATGGGTACCCAATATAGTTTAATGTACCTCCATAGTATATGGAAATAATTAGCCAATTTGACAGGAAGTGTCTTCGAGCTTATACCTCTATATTTAGGACATAGAGTAGCAATTTCACAAAATATGCATCTAATAGAAGTACTAATAACTGTTAGAATAATTTCATAAAATCCCTGTACTATACAGACGACGATTATATTCGTAGTGTATTAGTTTACGTGCCACTTGAATTCCTTATTTGTATAAAATAGAATTTATAATTATATGATAATATGAAAGCTGTCGATAACGACTTGGTATGGACCAATGATATGAGATTCGATACTAGCATGTCAAAGATTTCCTAGAGAGAAATAAATTAAATACAGAAAAACATTGGTACATAACGAGGTAATTCAAGTTTCATTTTTCAGCAGACCCGATGCTTTCTTTTCCTCCTTTTTTGCAGCACAGTAATTATTTTTTTTTTTCATTACAATATAAACATTTTTAGGTACAACATTGCATTGCATATGCATATTCTGCATTGTATATCCATATTATTATTATTTAATTATAATATATTATTAAATGTTATGAGTTTCCGTATTAGGCTTTGTATTATTTCAATTTATTTGATTATTTCTTTGGTTTATTTTTTTAAGTAAAAACATTCATAATAAACAAAAATTAATTAAAAAATAAAAATAACTCACACCTATATACGGATATATTAATAGTGATGTTATTTTTCAAGGCATTTAGTTGAACTCTCATAGTTGCCTTCCAGTTATATTTATCTTTACACGAAAGAGCTTCATTAACATATTGGGACATAAAATCATAAAAAAAAATTAATGTCCCGTTCTCAACTCAACTCACTTTGGTGTTCTGCCAATCAACTCAACTTTCACTCAACCACATTATTTTTTTGATATTGCGAAACTCAACGTTTTTTAGTTGTAATTGCTACGGTGTTGCCGGTATGAAATTTTAATTTCACGTTGGTAACACCATGAAATTTATCTGGAAACAGAAAAAAGAAAACGCAAAAATAAGTTAAAATTAAGTTTTTGTAGAAATTATGTATTATATATATAAGTGAACTCTATAACAGACTGCTAATAAGCAGTTGTGTATATTTAACGATTTTGTTAACCAAACTCATACAAAGTAGTGAACCGCAATAACAAAACACAACTAAAAAATCAACCGCATTTAAGTTGAGAATGGCAATACCGATTTCTGAAAGACAAGAAAACTACTAAAAAAAGTTTCAACCGCAATAGGGCCATAAATAAATTTCTTACCTTTCTGGAGCGGTCGGGACATGGTCTTCCAGAATTATTATTTGTTTATTATTATCTTATTAGAAGTATTTATAATACTCTTAAAATACATTTAATTTTATAATAATAATAATAAAAATAAACATGTTTATAAAATTTACTGTTCTCTTTCTAAAAATATTCATATTCGCTTAATTTTTCACATTAGCCGGCCTCCTGTCGTATAGATTCAATCCTTCACTGAATAAAGATCTCTGCATTGCATTTGTGTTTGCTCTTGGTGGTTTGAAATCTAAAGAGGTTGTATAGTTGAACTTCTCCAAGACATCTTATTAGCTCCGTGAGGTACTCTGGTGCATATCCCATTATCATTTTCTGAATAAAAATATTGTATTTAGCTGCAGTCTTTGTATTACATTTAACCATTTCAGCGTGTTTATTTTGTAATGTCTGTAGCCTATTTATTTGGACCATTATCAAAGTGTGGTTTTATCATTGTGTTGTAAATGTTAATTGCCGTTAATATTGACACTTTGTTTCTTACTCGCTTAAAAAATCCAATTTTGTTTTATAATTTTATAATAATTTAAAATTTATCTATTAAGACAGCCAGATATTTAATTGTATTTACTTTTTCTATAATCACATTATCTATCTTGATTAATTTGTCAGTATTCATATTAACTTCCATTAATTTAGTCTTGTTTTCATTCAATTTTAGTTTGTTAATTTTTAGCCACTTATTTATATTATTATTATCTAAGTATTCATAATATAAATACCTCTGTCGCCGCTTCAGTAAAAATAAAAGTATCATCAACATATAGAACAATCTCACAATTCTCCAAGACTCTTTCAATGTCATTAATATATATTATAAAAAGAAGAGCTCCCAACACAGAACCCATTTTAGCTCCGTATTTCGAATTTCATATTTATATAGCTATTTAAAATCGAGAAAAATCGATAATACATTGTTCTTCTTTTGTCTACTCTTCCATCTATTTACAGCATAATTTACAGCAGTCTCGCAGGGAAAGCGCCTTCTGAGTCCTGATTAATATTTTGACAAGAAGCCATATTGTTCTATATAATCTTCAAGTTGATTTTTTACCATTATTTCAATGACTTTCTCATACGTTTTCAAAGTATTAATCGGTCGCTACTCCTTTTTTACCTTTTCAATTGGGAGTACCATCAATGCTTTCCAATTAGTTGGAAATACTCTAGTCATTAATGATCTGTTTCTAAATCTCAATAAAATATTGTCAAGAATTATGTTGCTTGATATTCTTGTGTAATCTGGTTCCTTAATACTTTTAAAAATAGTTTTCAGATCTTGTAAATTTATTGCACGAAATTTAAATTTAGAATTCATGACAGATATCTGATTTTAATATATTGCACATTATCAACTGCAAATTTAATTTCCTTAATACTTTTTAGAATTAATGGCTATTTGTGTATTTTCTTTATATTCCATGTTTTCATGTATCACAGTTTTAATAACATTTTTAGGTTTCCTTAAGAAAAGTTCCTTAATCTTGCGCCACATTTCTTTCTGGTTATATGCATTATTTATTTTATTGGTAATGTATCTAATTTTTTTGTTCAATTTGAACTTCATATATATTTCTTATTGCCTTATAATTATTCTAAGATTCACTCGTGTTTTCATTGACTGCACTTTGATATTTAAAAACTTTTTCTCTTTTTAATAATCTGAGTTCATTATTGAACCATAGTTTATATTTTCTTTCATTCATTTTCCTTTTTAATATGAATTTATCTATTATTTTATTTTTGAAGCTGTTTTTATTATATTGTTACGTTTTTAAAAGGTAAAAACGTTTGAAATATGAGCTGGTAGATTGCAAATAAAAATAAAAATAAATTTGTGTTTAATTTTAATAAAATCCTTTATTAATCACACAACTTTTGTGTGCCACTGTTCACAACTTGTTTTAACAACAACAATTGCGTTATTTGTTATTCCTTTTTGTTTATGCCCTTTGCGATAAACACTAACAAGATCTTCAAACCACGATTGCTTTCTTCACACGCAGCGCGTTTTCACACAAGACTGCCTGAACTTTTACTCTTACTTTGCATGCTATGCCTTGCCTTTTATATCGCGACGTAAACAGTCTGATAAATGTTCTTGAAGGCGAACGTTCGAGGCTTGAGAAGTATCACAAAATTTAGTTTTTGAACCACTTGGTGATCTAGGTTCGGTTAGGTTAGAAAACGTGCACTTGTCATAAGGGACAAGTACAGTACCCAGAGGTCAAGTTGACCCATTGCACATAAACGTCTCTAAGATGAGGGGATGAAAAGGGGGAGATAGAAAAAGGAAATAGGGAAATAGGGAGAAATAGGGAAGGGAGGAATTACACAGAACAACAAATAAAAACATACAGGGCAGAGCGCGGCTACACTAATGAAGTCCTAGCACCTCTCAGCCAGCTTAACCTAATAATGAATCTATGGAGATAATCACAGAATTCAAACGTTCAAAGAAGCCCTTGCCAAGTGTCTCCAACCTGCAACTTGGTCATCAATATATTGTCATTATGATAAGAGATGTTTTTTTTTTCAAATTTCGCCATATATACACTGATGCAATGTTTATTGTATTTAATATTTTCCTTAATTTTTTTTCACACCCCAATGTTTTTTAAAGTAAGTTATTACACCACCAGTTCTAGAGAAATTTGACAGAGAATAATAATGGTCATATTTTTTATTTCAATTTCACTTTCATCTATTTCTTCACTTTGATGCGTTTCAGGAAGTATTATGAACTCAGGTTTATCAATTTCTGCTATAATTTCTAGTTGATAGTTATTAATTAATCCTTGTATGTTAGAAACATATTCCACGTAGTAGCCTTGGTTGTTAGGTGGACAGACCTATTCTTTTTTTTAAGATTTAATTTATTCTGATACACCAGACACTCACGGTTACTAGTTGCGTGATTTTCATCTAGTCCTAAATTTAATCTTTTATTTTCCTTCACACAATTAAAACGTTTCAAAAAAATTTCTTTATTACATTCTTTACTATCGTGATTTCCATGACACTTGAAGCACACACTTTCATTGTTGCATTTAGATCATTTGTGTACCGTCAAAGACCCCTACATCTCTCCCATTCCATATTAAGTTTCTGGCCTGTTAATACTTTTGTGAAGGACTCAAGGTCTATCTTCAAATTTGTATTAAAAATTGATCTATTATTTCTTTTAGTTTCAAAAATTTTTACAACATCTATATCACTGTTTATGAATATTTCATTTTGTTACTTTAATTTTTCCACTAGTTCTTTATTAGATACTCTAAAGCTCATATCAGTTATCAAAATGTGCATATTTATATCTTTAAAAATTTTCACTTCTCATTCTTTAATAATTTTACTTTGAATTGCATCTTTTATTATTTTCCGTTCCTTAACATTTTCACTCTGAATCACAAGTGTACCATTTTTCCTTATTTTCAATATTAGTAGTTTTAAAATTAATTGGATCAACTTTTTATTTAAATCAGCTTTGGTTTTCTCTACACTTTGTTTCTCCTTGGGTTCAATAATTAAGGTGACCTTTTTTGAAAGATCTGCTATCATTTTATTTTTTAAGGTTTGTGCATATGCAATTTTTGTTGTTTTTTCGTCTGTGTCTTATAATATTTTTTATTTCATTACATACTTTAACATTCTCTTTTTATTTGTATCATAATACTTTGTTTTTGCTTTCTATTTGGTTAATGTTTCCATATAAATTTTTCACTTGAACATTATTCTCACAAAGTTTTTGTATATTATCTATTTTCTGGAATATTTCATCATAACGTCTATCTATATCCTCCAATAAGTTTTTAAATTCACATTCACACACAAAATTGTCCTTAACTATAATATTTGCCGAGTATTGATCAATACCGGCACATTTTTTTGTAAAGTGATATATTTTTACACATATACCATTGCAACGAATGCCACTTTTACCCCTTATTGCTGACTTGTATTTATTACATTCAGCCATATTACTTGAATTTTTTTCTTCTTCGACTCTTAATTTACTTTTTTTTATTTTCTATTAAGCTTAAAAAAAACACTTTTTGTTAAGTATTTTATTTTTATGTGATAAAATCATATATATTTTATGTTTTTAATAGTCACTATCTATTTTTAGAACACTTTATTTTATAAATTTATTTAATTAGAGTTTTGATATTTTCCTTGTTCACTATAACTGATTACGAATCATGATTAGAATCATGAAAACCTTCAGCATCATATTCGAAATCACACTTTCGATCTGCTGTATTAGATACGTCTGCAATTTTATCAACGTTATCGAAATGATTAACCTGAATAATATTATTATGATTGTCTGAAATCATCCAAATCTTGTTCAATGGACAGTACATCCGAGTGCGGCATGTGTTCCTCAAATATGGTACCTAGAGCCTTTGCAAATAATCAACAACACCGAAATGAATCGATAGTGCCTGGTAGGTTTGTTCCGCCGCACCATTATGTGGGAGTATGTATGGTACCGCTCTCCGACATCACACTGTACCAAATAATGATCAAATTCTCTGTCTACATATTCACCTCCATTATTGCTCTGAACAGCTTTTATTTTTCTAAAAACAGGCCCGAACTTCTCCAACATCTCCGACTTGTGCCTCTGAAAATATATAAAAATTTGACGGGTCTTATCAATAAAGGCCAATAAGTATTTCGGACCACCAATCAAATTCACGTGTATCGGACCACACAGATCCTAGTTCAAGCACATAGTCATCGTAGATTTTCGCGGAAATATACAAGCATGTACTTTACTCTTACATCTGTCCGCAATGTCAAATTGCCTTAAACTAATATCAACAAACATATTCTCCTTCGATAACGAACGAAGACTTTTGTTGTTCAAATATCACACCATTTCAAATTCATGGCACACATCTTTGTCTCCAACCTATTATTTTTTACCGCCTTTGCAACACAAAAACATTTTCCACGGCTTTGTCTATTGAACTAAAATTTGTCTGCAATTCAGAGGCAAACAAAACAGTGTCCAGTACTATTCTGAAGTTATTCAGACCTATGTAAGCATTTCCCGCAGCTGTTATGTATTTATCACCAACTAGTGAAATTGTCCCCTTTTGTTTGAGTTTGTGCGTAAACACATATGCGCAATCATGCAGCAGTCAAGATACCAGCTTCTTCTGTTCAATGGCACAGCTACCCCAAAAACAGAACGATTGTTATTATAGTTGTATCATCTTGTCGCACTTATTTGCATGTTGTCATGCATGTCATGCATTTACCTGTAAATTCCTTATTACTGTTATATTTGTTTGCTGCATTCTCCTTATTGTTCGTGGGAATATTCACAAGTGTGCTGGCTGGTATTTACTTTTTTTCATTCTTACTTCTATCAGCTTCCTCTAGAAGTTTTTGTTTCATATGGACCAATTTAGCGTTATATCTTATATCTATATCACTATGATGGAACTTCTATACTATTGTCTTATGCTGAACAACATTACAATTGACATAAGTTCCTTTTGAAGATATACATATATACCAATCTCCTTCAACTTATCTGCCTCACCAATTTCCTCCAACCAATATATCTCGCTTTAGGATGCACAATTTTTGATGTAGTTGAGCTGAGTATGTTTTACACTTGACATAGAGTGGTCGAAGCGTTTTTATCATACGCTATTTCTTTGTTCTCACCAAAAACTATTCTCCAGTATCCGTTATGACCAACACTCTACGGGTATAAATTACCCACGAATCATAATTCCCACTGCCTTTTCTATCTGAGAAAGAAAATTCATTTTCGTTCATTTATGTTGCTCTAATTCTCCATTGAACTCAACACACCCAATTCTCAATTTACAAAAATACAATTTTTCCGCTATTCTAGACCTATAGCCTGATAGAGTTACAATTATTCAAACGTCCGCGAAACGTATATTGATCATTAACAACCGGGCCTTAAAAGTGAATACAAGAGAATGTCAAATTATAAAGGATAAAAGTACTGATGTCTTAATTTTTTTTATTTTTCCAATTTTGTAAAAGTTTAGCCAGAAATACTTTATTGTTAATGTTTTAAGAAGAGGAATATTAATTGAGTAATTTATTAATTGATTGTTAATCGAACAAAATATAATATACATAATAATAACCTATAAGTTAACAGCATAATAAGTTCATCGACCACACGCGTAGCAATTGTTTATCGACGACTTGGCTGTGTCAGCGTCTGCATGCAGACACATGTTTCTGCTGATTGGGGTAGTCAGTCCTGGTTACGCGTTGCTTAAAGTGATACTTGTGAATTGTGAAATTAATTAATATCATAAATTTAATAAATATATATTTTAAATCTAATTAAGAGTAAGTGTTTTAGTTTTGCCGCAGCTGTTAGCGGCGGTTATAATTTTTTTTAAAGGTAAGAACCCCTGAATCTTAACTTGCGCCCGAGCAGGGACTCACTTATAAAAAACAGTGGTGTCTTCAATAAATTAATAAATAAGCTCTGCGATTCCTACGGGACCCTCCAGTGCTATAACTAATATAAAAAAACTATAAAACAATAAAGAATCTCCTTCGACAACCCGATACGGCTGGTGGGTAATTCTCACAGAAGCTTATTAGATCGAAAGTGGAATAATCCGTTCCCCAGTAAGAATCTAAGTGCATAAAAGCCGGTTTCTAAAAAGGAATAAAACGGACTTCCGGTATAATAAAGGTATCAAGGGGTTCCTTCCTAACGTGTGAATACGCTAGCCAGGACTCGAGACAAACATATTTTTAATTATTAAAAGTGAAAAGAAGTAAAGAAAGAAGTGAAAAATAAAAGTTGAAATACCAGGTTAGTCCTTTTACCACTACTACTTGCGATTGTTTTTTTGTGTGACCATTTTTTTATATTTGTGACATTCTTGTTGATTTTGTGTGATTTTATTTTTTACAATGGAGGATATGAGAACAAGTTTGACAGCCATTACGGGAGCAGTCAACCGTCTTCTAGAACAAATGAGATCTATAGAAAATAGGTTGAATAGGGTAGATCAGGGCAGTGATTTATCGGAATTATGTAGGAGATTGGATGTAGTAGAAAGACAAGGGCATGATAGCGTAGAGAATATTGGAGTGGTGGTCCCAAAATTGCAGCCACCACAGACCGAAGAAGATTTAAAATCCAATAGTCGGCTTCCTGATAGTGTTAAGGAGTTGCGGTCTTTCGATGGCGATGTGGAAATGGTATTGAGGGACTTCGAGATCGTAAGGGACAAACCCATCTATCGGTCTATCAAGCAAAGCATCAGGCAGAAGGTTGTTGGGGAAGCGGCTGCAGCTTTGGTTTCATATAATGTGTTTGAAGCTGATTGGAAGGAATTAAAAACAGTACTGTCGCTTCATTATGCGGCAAGAGGGCGTTCAGACATTGGAACATCAGCTGAATCAAATTTCTCAGGGCACTTCAAAGGTGGATGAATTTTACTCCACCGTAAACCATCAGTTATCCCTTATTTTCAATAAGTTGAAAACGGAAGCGTACAGCGAGGAAACTACAAACGCTCTAATAGCAACATACAAGAATAGGGCATTGGATTAATTGATTAATTAATTAATTGGATTGGATTAATACGAGGCCTTACGCCCGAATTGTCCAAAATAATCATAATTCAACGACCAAAAACATTGTCAGAAGCATATTCTGCTTGTCTGGAGCTACAAAACCTAACGATGAGGGACAACATTTTTCAAGCAAGGGTACCTGTTCGCAATAATACGCAGAAATTCCCGCAAGCGCGTACTGTAATACAGATTAGACCACCCAAGTCTTACCACAACAATTCTTCAAATCCTCCTAAGTTCAATAATTGGCATCAAAGGAATAATAACCATCACCATAGTAATTTTAGTTCCAATTATAGGCCGGTATCCTATCCGAAACCTTACTACATTAAACCTGATCCAATGTAGGTAGACCGTTCGATACAAACGCGGAAATTGAATTATATGAATCGTTCGAAGCCGTTTGAAAAAAGTAGTGCATCGGGAATATTTAATAGGGGAAAAAAGCCGCGCCTTTTCCATCTAAACTCCAGTTACGATAACGTGGCTGATCAATCTCCAGAGGAAGAAGTAATAAATAGCTTCGATAGTGCTTCAAATGAACAAAAATTTATGGAGGGAGGCCATCAAGCCTACCTTACATAGAATACGTAACCACTCAAAATAAAATTTTTGAAAATTTGAATTTAATTTTTGACTTAGGGCTCAAATAAAAATTTTGCAGCCCTAAGTTGTCTGCCGGAAGCATAGATTTAGTAAAGCCGTCTGTAGTAAGTACTGCTGGTGGAAAAATTAAAGTAGGAAAAGAAAGTAATAGGAAATTTTTTTTTTAAAAATATGGAATATCAGACCCAATAACATTTTACGTTTTGGATAGTTTCGATGGTATCATAGGCTATGGCGCTCTCAAAGAACTAGAAACAGTTGTAGATAGAAAAGAAAACATCCTTTTGATTAAAGGAATTATTTGTGAAACCCTCTAGTAATGCAAATTATATACTAAGCAATGAGCTGTCCATGGAAACAAATGTTAGGGTAGATGAATTAGAAAATAATATATAAACCTGTTTGGACCACTCGATGACAGCGAGGCTGCTGCGAGAAGTGTACGGGCAAAGATCAAAGCAACTACATCGGACCCCATTTACTCCAAGAGTTATCCATATCCAGCTGCGATGAGAGATGAGGTAGAAAGACAGATTGGTGAGTTGCAAAATTTGGTGATGCAAATTGCAAATGCAAATTGGGTGATGCCAAATTTTTTACAACCATAGATTTAACCTCTGGCTTTCATCAAGCCCCAATGAAAACTTCAGACATTCCGAAGACGGCGTTTTCAACGATAAATGGGAAATTCGAATTTCTCCGCTTACCCTTTGGGCTGAAAAACGCACCAGCGATCTTACGAAGAATGATAGACGATGTTCTGAAGGAATTTATCGGGAAAATCTGTTATGCGTATATAGATGATTTAATCGTATTTGGAAAAAGCGAAGAAGAAACCTTGGGTTATGTTGATAAAATTTTCAAAAAATTAGAAGAGGCGAATGTAAAGTGAACATTGAAAAAACATATTTCATGTAAACGGAAGTAGAATTTTTAGGGTAAATAGTGAATTCTAAGGGTATAAAGCCATTGAAAACCTTCTACCTCTAGCTAATTTCAAGGAGTTAAAAAGATTTTTAGGAATGACGTCGTATTATAGGCGCTTCATTAGAGATTATGCAAAAGTGGAAAAAGTGGCCAGTCACCAGCTTGACTAGGGCTGAAAATGCTCAAGTTAAGGCTAACCAATCAAATAAAGTTCAAGTAAATTTAAATGCTGAAGAACTAAAGGCTTTTCAGAGACTAAAGACTCTTTTAACTACGGCAGAAATCCTCGCGTTCCCTGATTTTCACAAACATTTTAACCTAACGACCAATGCTTCAAATTATGCTATTGGTGTTGTCCTTTCTCAAGGAGATATTGGTAAAAATAAACCTATTGCTTATATATCACGGTCACTAAGCAAGACAGAGGAAGGATATGCAACCAATGAGAAAGAAATGCTGGCTGTTGTGTGGGCTCTAGATAATTTAAGAAATTACTTTTATGGTGCGAAAAAATAAAAATTTATACAGACCATCAACATCTTACTCACGCGTTGAGTAACATTGCTTACATTGCTAAATTGACACAATGGAATGCTCGAATCGAGGAGTATAATCACGAATTAGTCTACAAGCCTGGTAGATAAAATTACGTTGTGGATGCTCTCTCAAGATTAAAAACTAGTATAAACCATATTAGTGATGGATTTATCATAGCGGCCACTGAAGGAGACACAAATAACGAGGACGGCGTCACAGGCAAGAGAAGATGATATGTTGTCAACGGGTTCAACTATGCATAGTGCGGAGCAAGATGCTTCTAGCATAATTCCCCATATGGAGGTTCCTGTTAATATCTTCAGAAACCAAATCATAATTAAAGTATTCATCGAACTTCATTCAAGCGAAGAACCGCACAAGGGTTTTCATCGAATTTTGATCATCTCCTCAATGGGATGCCGAAAAACTCTTGGATGTCCTTAAGAAAACATTGAATCCTAACGTAGTTAATGGAATTAAGGCTCCAGAACATTACTTATAAATTATACAGAAACTTTATGTGCAACATTTCTTTAGGTACAAAGTTAGAATCGCCCAAATTATTGTTACCGACGTTATTCCAGAAAACTTGCAGTTTGAGATACTTCAAAAGGAACATCGTAGAACGCATACTATACATACTACTTTCCCCGTATGTATGCTCTCATAGGAAATTTGTAACAAACTGCAATGTGTGCAATTCCAACAAATATGATAGAAATCCCCTCAGACCAGAATTTCAAGAAACACCAGCACCTACGGCACCATGCGAAATTTTACACATGGATATAATGGAAATATAGAACCAGAAATTCATATCTGTAATCGATAAATTTTCCAAGTTTGCCAAGCTTTTTCACATTAGCGATAGGTCTGTTTTAAATATTAGAGAGAAGCTAGTAAAAATTCAGCATTCAGCAATTTTGGTATCTGGCAATGAAAGCAGTTTCATTAGTCCTTTAATTAAAGATTTCTTGGAAAGATTAGGAATAAAAATATATTTAACGCCATCTCACAGCAGTGAAGTAAATGGTCAAGTAGAACGTCTACACTTAACCTTACTTGAAATTTACAGATGCTTAAGAGCAGAAAAAGTGGAACTCAGTGTACTCAGTGTACGTCGAAGTCGATAGATATAATAACTTTATACATTCTGTGGCTGGCAGGAGGCCTAGTGACATTTTTTCAACGTGATTCGAACAGCAGATTCTAGTAAAGTGTTTAAGGCTCGCTCTAGAATTAACAAGGACCTTAGTAAACTTATTAGGAGAAATGTGAAGGAACGAAATAACCGCATGAATAAAAAAGGTGATGTGATATATGTCAAAGAAAGAAATATTAAAGCAAAAAATAAGGCAGTATATAGAAAGGAAGTTGTAGAAAAGAACAATAGGGTCACAATACGAACGATTAGTTGTAAAAGAATTCCCAAGGCCAATTTAAAGAATTTAAAACATAATTAAGATAAAAAAGCAAATTCACCTTTTCAAAAAAAAAATTAAAATAAAAATAAGATATAAATTTTATAATTTTTTTTTAATATTTAAAAATTAGTTGCTCAGATAACAAGAGCCGGCATATAAGGTGGGTTGTGGGAGGCATGCTTGCTCTCGACTAAAACGGAATCTCGCAGGTCCCTCAAATGGCAAGTTCGAGATAAGAGTAAGTTCAAGTAAACAAAAATTAAAAAGGTGTATACGCCAAAGAAAAATGTATTAAATATACAAAAACATATAATAAAAATGAAGATATTTATACAGAAAAGAATCTGTAATTGAATAAAATGTAAAAAATATATATAAATACACAAAAATAAATTATAAAATAAAATAAATTATAAAATAATAAAATTTAAAATAAAAATATATATTTGAAATTAATGCAATATGAAGCAAGAAAAATATAGGAGAAATATTAACTCCATAAAAAAGAAAAAAGAGATACAGAAATGTATAAATGTATAACAATTATTAAAAAAAAAAGGAAAACTCTAACATATTAACACTAAATACAAATCAACTAATCATATTTGATATCAAACCTAATAATTTATATATAATTTTATTTGTAATTTTTTATATTAAAAAAGAAGGATAAAGAAGGCATTGGTCCCATATATTTACTAATTATTACAAGTCATTATTTACAGTAAAAAATGACACACAGCACAAGTTTTCCGCTATGACGCTCCAATCGTATCATTAAGAGCTGGAAATGCACGGACGATAAACGGGAATCTGCAATTGATTCACGTTATCAATTGAGACGAATATACCGCAATTGCTAACAATGTCAGAATGCTGGTCCAAGAACACCTACCACCTAGTCAGAATAGGGAGGTTATCGAACACTATCTTGCACAAGTGCAGGAAAGGCTCACTGAGCTAAAAGATACAAAAAATAGAGAAAAAAGATCAATTGACTGGATTGGTTTCGCTGGGAATCTAGACGCCACAGATTGGAACAACGTTTTGAAAACGCAAAACGCAATAATAACCAATAACAACAAGCGACAAGCGAAGTTGTTCAGAAGACTAACGAACTTACTTCTAGAGAGGAAACGAGACCGATCGAATTGAACAGAAAATGTAAATCAAGTGCTTGTTCTAAAAGACGCCATCGATGAAGTAGTTAGATCACACAGAAGCTGAAGAGATGGAGACCTTGCAGTATTCTAATGCAGTAGAGGCGATTGAGTATGGGAAGCCTTCAATTTATAACAATGAAACGTTATTGTTGTATGTAATTTCCATTCCAAAACTAAAAAAGGATTTCTACCATAAGCTTATAGTAAGATCAACCATCAGATCGGACAAACAGATTGAATCACCATACAAACTCAGTTAACTTAAGATTAAATTTAACTGGAGATTACCTTAAACTTGAGTTTAATGTCGCACTCAAAAAATGGCCCTTAGTGGATTGTAGTAGATCAGATAATTTATCAAACCTTTTATCTATCATCTGTATGAATTTAAAAGGCGATTTAATATTGTTTTTTTTTTTGTGTATTATTGGTGTGGTAAATCTGCAATATTTGTAAGGTCCATATTTTCCGACATTGAAGTGTTTTGTTCCCTGTTTTTAGAATTAAGTAAGCAAATAAATTGTATACTATATTTCTTTCAGTGTAAATTGCTTTTAAATGAAAATCAAAAATAACATTGGCTGAGAAAGTTAAACACAGTTTATTTGAAACAAATGTTTTATATTAGGCGAGAAAAAATTATATTCTTTATTTTCGATTTCGCTTTGTCTCGTATATTTCTATATGGTATTTCTCATTCTTGCATTTTTGTTTGTTTTTATGTTTTATTTTGATCACTTATTTGTATCGTGATTATTAAGTAGATGCCTTATTGGAAAGTATTCCGTTAAGTACATGTTGTTGAAGAATTTTATTTTATATTGTGTTTGTTGTATTGTGTGTTATTGATTATTGATTTTCATATATCTATTTTATGATATTGATAATGTAATATATAATAATGTGTACCTGTAGTGGAAAATATAGAAAAAATGTAAATCGTCAAATCCTTAAAGACAGCGTATATAAACTTGACAAGTATTCTTCCAAAAATCGAAATCATTTCTCATTGTTATTTGTTAATCTCATTGAATATAAGTGAATCCTACCATAATATTTCTTTGGGTGTATAATTGAACCTGAAAAAAGCGACATGAACCGANAAGCAACTGAACGCATTTTTAAATATCTCTTTTACGTATCGTGTCCTATGTGTGTAAAAAACCGACGTCTAAAGTATATGTGTAAGCACAGATTTACTTTATTGTTAAAGATTTGTGTATTATCTTAATTTAATAAACCTAAATAAATAAATATTAATTTAAATTAGAATTTAATTTAAATTGTAATAAGAGCTTTGAAAGGATTTAAATTATCCTTAACAATTATATTCAGACTTACGCTTAAGTTTTAGATGTCTTACGTTATGATCTTTACGCCATGTTCAGTATTAGTCTATCTACCTTAATTTGTCCAAATCATTTTATGAATTTATATAGTTTTTTTATTAATTTATTTCTATTTTATAATAATACAAAGTGGTTTATTGAAACTTAATTAAAACTTTGACTGATGACCCTAAATCTGATACCATACTCGATTGAAAAACTTACTTGCAAGTATCAACAGAAATCACAAAAAATTTGCTACTAAATATTTGGTATAGTATTTGATACATTGAGGCCCATTATTACAATTTACACATAAAATAAAGTTAAATTTAAAAAATATGGCAATTTCGGTGAAATATCGATAACTTTTGTCACTTTAAAAAGTTCTTTAAAAACGCAGTGACAATGACGTGCTTTCTTATTTGTTATGTTTATCATTTAATTATTGCCGTATCGAAAATAATATCTATAATATGGCAAGTTAAAAAATAAAGTGAACTTTAAATGTTAAAGGTAGGAGGATCTTCCCTTTACCTTAACGCTCTCTTCTACCTTATTGAGTACTCATAATAATGAAAAACACTATCTGCCCGTTAAAATCCTCCATTTAGTTAACGGCAAGTTGTAAATATGGCCATGAGCCTTCTAATTATAAATGTACACCTTTTACTTATTAAATTTTTTTATTAATTTTATATTTTTATTTATTAAATTTTCATTTTAATATTGTATGATAACAATAATAATAATAAGCGATATAAAACTCTAATTAACAAATAACACAAAGAATAGAAGTTGATAGAAAAGCCTTACAGTATATAAATAAAAATTAGTTATAAAAAATAAGAAAAGTAATATTAATAAGGTATATTAACTTACATTTCTTAAAATTTTTTATATATTTATTGACTTTGATTGTTATTAAAAATTAATAAGCATATTTTTTAATTTCAGACCAATTTATTTAATCCTGAATTACATGTCACATCCCTTGCTACCACTGTCGTAAATGACGGTTATAGTAGATCGGATAAAGTATGTGGAATATTATACGCAACTGACCGCGATAGCGGTCGTAATGGTGAAATAAAAGATGTAAAAATTATAGCGGGTGATCCAGATGGTAATTTTCGCCTAACTCCAACTGAAACAAAAGGAGAATATTATATACTCTTGAATAAACTGTCAACTTTTAATGATTCATTAAAAATATTTAATTTGACGATTAGAGTAGAAGACAAAGGAGTTCCTAGAAGAAATAATTCTGAAATTATACCAATTGCGATTGACGTAAAAAAAAATACTGCTCCTGTCTTTACAAAACAATTTTATGAAGTATCAATTCCTGAAACTTCTCCTCCAAATATGCCAGTTATACGCCTAAAGGTGACTGATCCTAATTTAGGAAAAAATGCTTTAGTATTTCTGGAAATAGTTGGCGGTAATGAAGGTGGGGAATTTAGAATAAACCCTGATTCTGGAATGCTGTACACTCAAAAAATTTTAGACGCAGAGAAAACATCTTTTTATACGCTTACCGTTTCAGCAATTGACCAAGCTAATATAGGTGTCCGAAAACAATCATCGGCAAAAGTTAAAATAAATATTTTAGATATCAATGATAATGACCCAATATTTGACGACAATATATCAACAGTACTTCTCAATGAAAATGAATTAGCAGGTACATTTGTTACAAAAGTGTCTGCAAAAGATAAAGATTCAGGTGAAAATTCTTACATTTCGTATAGTATTGCTAATCTGAATGAAGTACCTTTCGAAATAGATCATTTTAGTGGCGTGTTAAGAACAACCACGTTAATAGATTACGAAACTATGTGTCGTTCATATAAGCTGAGAATACGCGCTTCAGATTGGGGTTTACCTTTTCGTAGGCAAACCGAGAAAGAAATTGTAGTAAAAATAAATAACATAAATGACAATAGACCGCAATTTGAACGAATAAATTGCATTGGTAAAATTTTACGACTAGCCCCAGTAGGAACGGATATCTTCACATTATCAGCCATAGATTTTGATGTTGGTGACTATGTTACATATAGGCTATTATCTGGAAACGAAGATGGATGTTTTAATTTAGATCCAACAACAGGTGTGATAACAATTGGCTGTGATTTAAAGGATGTGAAGATGTCAAATCGTTCACTTAACGTATCTTCTACGGATGGAACACATTTTTCAGACGAAATGGCAATTGAATTAAACCTTTTAAATTCACAAGATTATGAGACGCTTAAAAGTGATAACAGAATTAGCTTTAGTAGTTTTGAATGTCACGAAACCGGCGTAGCTAAAAAACTTGCCGATACTTTGGCAGCATCGGAGCGAAATAATATGGGTTTAGAGACACATAATGAAGAATATGTTTTAATGCCAAGCAGATATGGACAAAATCTACATACACCTGAATTTATAAATTTTCCGTTTGAACTAAAAGTAAATGAAAGTCTTACGTTGGGTGAAACTATCACATGGTTCAAAGCTAAAGACAGAGATTTGGGGTATAATGGTAAACTAATTTTTGGAATATCAGATGGAGACTTTGACTCTGTGTTTCGTGTCGATCCTGATACTGGGGAGTTGCTTCTAATTGGTTACTTAGATAGAGAAAGACAGGAGGAGTATGTTTTAAATATCACTGTCTGTGACCTGGGCCAGCCTTGTAAATGTATATCAAAAATGTTAACTGTATTAATTTTAGACGTTAATGATAATCAACCTGTAATTCAAAAATCTCTGGCCCGATTTCACTTGAGAGAAGATGTTGGCAATCATACTTTAGTGTTTTGCTTAAAAGCAACTGATGCAGATTCTGGTGCAAATGGGCTTATTGCATATGAAATGGCAACTGAAACAAAAGATTTTTTTTTAAACTCCACCACAGGTTGTTTATTTGTAAACGCGAAACTCGATAGAGAGCAAATAGCGGAGTATGAACTTCATATTGTTGTCAAAGATAAGGGATATCCACCACTTGCAACAGATTCTTTTATTTCAATTATTATAGAAGATATAAATGATAATGCGCCAATATTTGGAATGCAGGAAATAATATTTAAAGTTCGAGAAGATCTTCCTAAAGGAACATTAATAGCCCAAGTTGAAGCAACCGATTTCGATGTCGGGTTAAATAGCGAAATACTTTTTTTTTTAAAAGAAGAAAAAAACAGTTCAATTTTTAAAATCGATAAACATTCCGGTGCCATTCGAACCATGGCTTATCTTGATTATGAAAATCAACAGATACATAACTTGGTAATTAGTGCAATTGATCGCGGAACACCAGCGCTTACAGCAAACATGCCTGTTGTTATAGAAATTATAGACGTCAATGAAAATCGTTACGCTCCAACGTTTGGTGATTATGTGTTCACAGGAACTATCAAAGAGAACAAGCCGAAAGGAACCGTTGTTATGAATATTACAGCTAAAGATTTTGACCCTAAGGGACCGGACTCTGAAATAGAATATTCTATTCGTGGAGGAGATGGAATTGGAATGTTTTCTGTAAATGACAAAGGTAAGAATTTGAACTAGTTTGTTAATATATAATCTAATTTACTTTGATTTCTGGTATTTAAGAAATATTTTATTTGCGTTTATCGAACCATTAGCAATAAATTGATAGAACTTAACAAAAAATTGATTGAGTAAAGAGAATACTGTTTTTAATAAAATTATTCAGTAATTCAAGGACTTTTTGGTAAAATTCTAGCAGATCAAATTATCAGACAAGGAATTAAATATAACCAAAAATTCAGATTGCGAAACATCAAGAAAACAATTAAGAATTGAAATAGGTAATTTATTTAGTTATCATTTGCTTAATGTAAAAACTCGCAAGAAATAATTAATTACGCTCTAAGAAACCTCAAAAGAAAGAAATTAGTTCTGGTAAAGAAGTTAGTTCTGGTAAAGACTAAAAAGAAATAAATTCTCCTACTAATTGAAGATAAATACGAAAACTTAAATATTTTCTGTTGGAAATCACAACCTAATGACAAAATTGAAATAATTAAAACATATTTTATATTTTATAAAAGATATTATTTTATAATTTTACTGCAAGTTTAAGTGTTTATAAAATTTGACAATGAAACAGCAATGGAGCAATGGAACTACTACAAGATTGTTCCAAACAATAACTTGAGAGAAACGAAAATATTTTTCTATGTCTAAATATGGGTTTTTTTTTTTTGGTTACGAAATCAGTTAAGTGCTAATTTTTTTTAGAATTTATTATGGAGTTAACATAAAATCAGTGCAGTTTTCATCTATAAGTGTTATACAGCTTATTTAGTAATCAAAAGTATCAAGTATCACTTGGCTGTTGATACGTAAGAGAGTGCATGTTTCCACATGAAAACTTCATTCGGTGAGCCGGTATACTGTAAAAAATCTTTCTGAAAAGAAAACTAACGACATAAAAGACATAATATGTGGATAAATGCCATACTATAGATATCTCTCTAGGCAGTTATTCTAGTATACGAATTCTATCATGACCTCTAATTTACAGTCCTTTGGATCTACCGGTTTCTCAATATGTTGACTACTTAGCCATTTTTGACTACGTGCTTGCGGACAAAGACAGTTATATAAAATATAATCCATTTCTTCTTCTGCCTCTTCACGCAATCTATAGAAATCTCTGTTCCAATTTCCGATTCAGTGCCCTTTATATAGCTGTCATATTTCTTGTACTCATACTTAGGATTACTTACATTCTTGTCACTGAGCTTTGGCCTACAGCATGATCTATATCTCCAAATACGATGGGTGAGTAAATCGGAACTTTCCTTAATAATGCTAAAGAAAGATCGCATTTGCCGATTCACAGATAACTCTTTTGTCGTTTCTTCTAAATTTGATACAGATCTTGTTACTAAATTTATGAGTTCGTTGTCATTGATATCACAATGGTCATGTACCCAGCACAATTAAATTTGATAGTTCGGCAAACCAGCGTTTAACTATCGCTTAAATTCACCTATGCTGTTCGAAAATATTTTTGTATGTAAATTCACAGCTCTCTCTCTTTCTCTTTGAGAGAACGAAAATATTTATTATGTACAACTCTCACCTCGATTTGGTTTAATTTTCTTATTTTTCAGGACAAACTTAAACAGAGCAGGTTATATTTTACATCCAAAGTTGAATTTATTTGATCATAATTCATGTAATATTTGAATTTACTTTAAAAGTGGTGTCGGGCAAGCTTAATTTTGCAAACAATTTTTTCGGAATGGATAAATTGTACGGCAGAAAACTCGCAGTTAAAAATAATCTGGACGAAATTTTGTTTTTTGTGGCTTCAAAACATGTTCCTTCAAAGCCTTCAGTGTTGCCTGAAAGTTGGCAAAAATTTTTATCCTTGAGCTTTTTGGAAAATGCTTCCTGATTACTTCCCTGGCCTTAAGTATCTACGATTGAAAAACATCATTTTTCCTTTCGGATTTTTTTGTAAAAATAGCCCAGATCAATTCTTTTCACAATCGTTGTACCATAAAATTAAACTTAAATTGCCACCTAATTCGTAATTTCGGCAGTTGAAGAGTTCTTTCTGTGTACAGAGTATTCCTTCCTACTAGAACTTACTTATTCCTTAATCGAAAGTAAGTGACGGATGACATACAGAGTCGTTTGAGGTGTGCTTCTACTGGCACTGAATATAACTATTTCTATGGATTAACCTTCAACCCTTACTACAATCCCATGGGGACAAATCGCTCAGTGCATTACCTTTCTTAACGGAGACAGAAACCACAATAATGGGTGTTTCTTGGGTAACCAGTTTCCCTCACACTATGCTCATTCGATAACTACTGCTGAACATTATTTTTATCGACTTTACTAAAGACTTATACCTCTAATGGACATTATTACAACTTGCTGTTAACTAAAGGGAAGATTTTAAGTGGCAGATAAATTGTTTTTCGTTATTATAAGTGGCCAACAAAATAGAAGTGAGCATTAAGCCTACAGGTTACTTTTAAAGTTAAGTTGCCATTGCGTTTAAAAAAACTTGTTCAAGTTTAAGTTTAATCGGCATTGCTCCGACACTACCATATTTTTGAAAATTTTAACTATTTTTGTAGGTTGTAATAACGAAAATAAGTTAAAGGTGACTTTAGAGTTCAGTTTAGCTAACGTTACCTTTAGCTAATAATGGCCCTAAGACTTATAACGGCCCTAAGACTCATACTGTCTCCCTTAGCTATATCTAAATATCATAGATTTTTCGACATATAAGAAAAATGTCTATAATGCGGACTCTTCTATATAACGAATAACTGCATGGAACCCGTTCTCAACACGTGTAACGTAAGATGAAATGTTTCTTAAGTCTTCAATATAAAAGATTATAGGCTGATTGGCATTTACAGTGACAGATGACCTTACTGTACAACAGATTCCATTAAAAGGAAGTATATATCGGTAACTTGAACATAGATACAACTTGTTGATAGATTCTATGGGTTCGCAATACTGTAACCTCTATAATCCTTTTTTCCTCTTTATTTTTCCCTTTTACTTTTTGAAACTCTTTCTATAGCTTTTCCAATTTACTTGAGCAACTTCCTATTACTCGAACTTTTCATTCACCCTTTTGGTTGGATCAATAGACAATCGAGAAAAAAATATTTTTGCTAAGTTAACTTTTTCGGTCACTTCCATATTCCATTTGGTGATTGTCACCACTCTATGCTCTCAATAGAGATCCTGAAAATAGAATCATCCGATACCATTCAATACTTATCGACCCATGTGGACATGCAGCCGATATTGATAAGATTGTTTGTAGTAATAAAATTAAAAATTCAGCCTCAGCACAGTGCCACACGATTCCGATTCGCAGTCGATTATATTCCGCACATTTCCGCTTGGAGGTTCATCGGCATGTCGCCATCATCATTTAAAGAACAAATATTCACTAAATAACTTCTTCCTTCTTTGGCAGGGTATGCGCCCTCACCTTGTCCTGAACCGCAGAGTCAGCGTATGTCATCTTTTGACCGTTGTCCTATAGACCCTGTTCCTATGTATACAGATCTCTTGGATTCGGACTCCGTCCTCCTGAGGTCTGATGAGATGTATTAATTCGACTAAGGCTGCTTCCATCGCAGAGTGGAAACTTACTTTGCCAAAATCAAACTTGAAAATTTCGCTCATCTTATCTTGTACCGCAAAACATTTTTGTTTATTTTACTTGTATTTTCCATCGTCTCAATAAGCATGTGTAGTGTAAAATTCTACTATTTATACCTTCTTTGAAAATATCCATCTCCGTCTTAGACGAGTTAGTCTTAACAGAAGCGCTCGATCAAAGTTTCCTGAGGGCAAATAGTCAACATAAATTTGCAGGTGACTACCACGTTATTTCCATAGCAAACATCTTTCCTTTTCTCAATTTCAAAGTATGCCAAGATGTTGTTCATAGTAGATATCCTTAGAAAAATTTCGTCTAGTTTCCAATTGATAATTGTACTTTTAGCATGTGAGTTGTCCACTTAATTAGGAAATTCTGGACGCCATCTCTTAACTTTCCTTTTATACCTAGTAAAATATCATCTTAGAGCGTCGACATAACTCTGAATTCTGTATATTGTTTTTGTAATAAATCAAGAATCCATGGAAATTCAAAAATTTTAAAATTGGTTCATTTCTGTCCACCACCCTGGGATGGGCGTTGATGTGCAAAGCCTTTAGAATAATTATTTTGAAAAGTCTCTGCACTACAACACCTGGAGAATCTGACTTCTCAATGGCAAATAAGTAGGTGCCAATATTTATTCTATTCTGTCTGTATCATCTTAACCCTAACCTACCATCAGGTCATCAGTGCTGAAAGAAATAAGCAGAGCTGGACTCATTTTGCCGCTGTTAGTGACACAAGTTCTCACCTTGTGGGTGGTATACGGAACAATCAGTTTAAAAGAATTAGTAATGCTTGCATCTTATTTAAATTGATCCAATGTTCTTGAATGAGAGCGTGCAGCCTACGTTTAGTTTTCCGCCATAGTTCAGGTCCGAACATCCCATTCTGATCTATCCCGTTTATGACGGCAATTAAAAAACATGCATTTGGATTGTTGAATTCCTTCGCTACGCTATCTACAATTGAGATTTGGTTGAAATTCGTGGCTATCTTCTCTTTGTCCGCCTAATAGGCATTAAGTATCTTGGTGATCACTATATTTATCCGAGCAGTCTTGGTGTAATTTAGAAAGATGAATGAAGCTCAGTCTATTTCTAACTTTGTCGCACTTTGTCTATGCTTTTTGATGCTACCAGTGCGTCTCGTCCTTCTTGGCCATCTTATTCAGACAGACCAGAAAATGTTATTACGTTCTATTTTTGTTTTTTTAGTTTTTGCTGTTAATTATAACTAGTATTATTCTGAGAGCCAAGTAAGGAAATTTTAACATTTCAACTTCTCCTGCTGCCTTCGATGTGTTTTTATCTTAATTTTAGAGCATTTCGTCTACCATTGCTGCATAACTTAAGTACATTTCGCTATTTATATAACCAAAAGAAAAGACTGTTTCAAAGTATGCGATAACTTTCTCTTCAATGCTTTTCGCTCACCATCCATTTTTCCGAAATATACGTGATTCGTGTATAGACAGCAACTTCATACTCACTCTCCGCTACAGAATTAAGAAACTTTTTTGTATTTAAATTCATAATATTAGATAACAATTAATAACAACTGAAGCCTCTGCGGCTTACAGGCTTAAAAGAAACTATAGTAAGCAACCTTGCAATACATTATAAAACTGCGAAGGATACTAAAGAAAAATAGAAACATATTTACATAAGAAATAAAAAAAGAAAAACCTTATATAAAAAGCATTTCTACATTTGAAGTAAATATTTTTTAACACTGTTTTAAATGCTGAGAGAGTTTGCATATTTCGTAAGCAATTTGGTAATGGGTTATCCTTATGTGGTCCAGCAAGAGCAATACGGTGTTTAGGAAGGACCAGTCGACACCTTACCGAATTTGAATTTGAGACTTGTCCATTACTTGTAAACTGATTGAATTGTTGAAGATTTCTCCACAATGATTTATATGATCTCGATTTGGTAGAATATTTTCAGACTATTACAGGAGTTTTGTTTTAAGCAGACTGAAGGGATTTCAAGTATTGATTAATTCTATATCCGTCTTGTTATTTTTTTACTTTTTAAAAACGTTTGATATAAGCTCTTTTATTGCAAATAAAACGAAAAATAAATTTGTGTCCAGTTTTAATTAATTTCTTTATTATTCCCACAATTTTTTGTGCCACTGTTCACAACTTATTCTAACAACAATTGCGTTATTTGTTATTCCTTTGTTTATACCCTTTGCTATAAACAATAACAATTACTACACAATCGTTCTGTAGATCTTTGTAACGGAGATCGTCAAACCACGATTGCTTACTTTACACTAGGGATGGCAATAGGGAAATCCCGAATACCGTGGTGAGGACTTGTCCCTGGATTTTCCGAGATTTGCAGAAAACGAGTTTTCCGTCGACGGTCTCTTCCAAGTTAGTCACCTTCTTGTCAACCGTCTTTTATAGAGTTGCTGTACGGACGGGAACTCTTTTTGCAGTATGCAAAATTTTTAACACGTCATTTGAAAATCTATTAAAATGCTGTACTAATTTATATCTATATAAGATGATCTATGTCAAACTACCTGAAAAAAAATGATAAAAGATTTTTTTTAGATCTAAACTTAGTACAAGATATCATAAACGCATTTGTGATATACTCTTTTATATTAACGTAATTCGTCCCTGGTCATACCAGTTCATACTACCAAACGATAAACAGTTATCGAGCAATGCTGACTGCGATATTTACTTTTTAACTGACAATAATATACAAGATGTAATTATTTAATCATATTTTCAATATAATTATAATTTTTTATTTAATACTATTTTTAAGTTTAATTATTTTTAAAATTATGCAATTGTCAAACTTATGCATATGTCTTACCAATACTGCAACTAGCATAATATCTTGTTGTACTGTAAGCAATTATTTAAATTATTTTTATATAATACATTATTTTTATTATGATATTTTCTCTCTATCATTTTAATTTTATTAATTACCATGCGCTTATTATGTTCAAATGTAGTCGTATTGTCATCAAAATTATACGCGCAGCCGAATAAGTTGAAACACGCATAATATTTTCCTATGCTTTCATGTGCACGCGCTGTTCAATTTGTCGCATTAATAACAAATTATGTAAAAAGTATAAGTGACTTTCTAAGCAATTTTTTGATTTCCAACACATAAAAATTAGCCTTTTGACTCAACTAAACGGAATAAAGTCTGATTTATATTATATTTTTTATTGATTATAACTTGCACATGCATTTGTTTTCATGCATAAAATCAGTCAAAATAAATATAGTTCGTAATTGGCTGTCTGTCAGTGTAATTTGTGTCTGACATTGTAATCACCATCTGTTTATCTTAAGCCCCGAATAGCGACGCGTTCATGTGTCAACGTTGGTGCGTTAATCACCAAGCAAACATTTTTTTAAATTACGAAATAAGAAAACTTGCTCTTTTATTAATTTGTAAGTATTTTATTTAGTTTTACTTTTTTTAAAGGAACGGCAAATGTGTTTTAATACGGGTATTTCTTTAGCGTCCTTTCTCGTTGACGGTTGCGTTTGAATTAATTTTGTCAATCATACGGTATGAGCAACAGTGTGTACTATTTTGGAGTTGCATATTCATGGTTCGGCTATTTTAGTGTTGGCAGCTCGGTCAAACCTGACTAATAGTCTTCCCGGCTTCTTCGTTGTCCTGAAAACCTAGTTCCGGCGACACGTCACACCAATGATATATCCTGTCTACCCTGTACACTTAACATAACCTTCGTGAAGGTGACTGCATTCCGGGGATATCCTCTACGAGATACTGGTCGTTGGCAAGGGCACGTGTAATCATGTACGGACCACGGTATCTAGGTTTTAACTTTCGTTATTCTCTTGTAGCCTGTAGCTCATTTTCCAAGACTACCCGTTAATTTTCGCAATACTCAGTTGGTTTTCTATGTTAACTGTCACACCTTTTATTTTCATTTTTCCGCTCTTGCTTAATGTTGACGGCTGCAAGCCATCTTGAATAGCAGCGAGGAATTGGTTTTGGATTATATCAATCGGCTGGTAATCGAATATTAGTTCGTTCGGTCTGAACCCAGAAGTCATATTCTTTGGAAGTTCACTGACCACTGTATTTTGTGCATAATGAGATCCCAGTCTTTTGTATCCTTTGTGGTTGTACGCAAATGAGATAAAATTATTTGGTTCGGCCTTTCCACTTGGTTGTTTGTCCTGGGGGTTCTCACGGCTGTCTTAATGTGCTGTATGTTATTTCGATCATAATATTCCTCGAACAGTTTTGCAGTGAACGCAGTTCCACGGTCAGTAATAATACGTTTCGGTAGTCCAAGATAACTGGTTAGGTCATTCAGAATACTAAGTACGGGGATTTTTTTTGGCACTTTTGACGGCCTTTACTACCACAAATTTAGTATATGTGTGTTTTCTCTCTATATGTATATGTGTTTTTTCCTCTTTTGCTTCGTATAAACGGTCCTAGATGATCTATATGAATCTGTCTAAACGGGAGTGGTTCTAGATCTAGTGCGCCTTCAGTTTTGCAACTTTTTGCCTTATTGCAGCGAGACTCTGTGCAAGCAACAATATATTTCATTACGTATTTTGGCATTCGGCTAAACCAGAAAGTCCTAATTCTTTCTAGAGTTTTCTCGTGTTCGTAATGCCCGTAATCATCGTGCCAAATTTTTGCGATTCTTCACCGAGTTGTATTAAGAAATACAAACCTTAAGCCGTCTTCTGTTTTTTTATAGAGTTTTGTAAAACGAAATCGTTCTTTATTTGCTTTGCTTAGTCGGCTTTAATGGCACCATTTAGAACCCCTATCATGGAACGTAAGTTTTCGTAATGCAGCTGCATAGTTAGAAGCCAATTTTCACTGTGCTTCAATTTTGAAAATGAACTCTGCAGTTTCCATCTCTGTGGTTGGTTGGAGAATCTACTAAGGCCATCCATGTGAGCCATGCGTGATCCCTACCGGTGAATAAATTCACAGTCGGGCTCCAAAATTTTCATGAGCCAAAACTGGTTAACTACATAAGACCGTTATAAGTTCCTCGAATGGGTACTGTTGTGGTTTACCCCAATTAAAATTCTTCTCTTCGGTCTTGAGCAACTTCGGACTTCGGCAATGATGATCGGAGTTTTAAAATTCTTTATAGCGCTCACCTTGCTATAACCAGGAGTGATAGCGTTTCTATTTACCCTGTGACCTAGGTACATAATCTCTGTGGCTAGAAAATTTCATTTATCTCGATCAAGGCCTTCTATCATTTTACTGGGAATGATTACATCATCGAGATAAACTAGTACTTCACCAGGGCCCGAACAGGGTCATTAACAAAGCCAAAAGGTATTCGATTAAATTCGTAGTGGCCCTCGTTGGTTATAAAGGTAGAGTACTGTTTCGAGTTTTTGTCAATCTCTATTTGAAGGCAGCCCATACGCAGATCTAGAGTGGTGAAATAGTTATTCCCTGCAAGCTGCGCAAAGTGTTCCTCCATTATGGGCATCAGGTATGGCGTCTTTTTCGTAATGCGATTTAGTTGACGGTAATCTGCACATAGACAATGATCCCAGTTTTGTTTTTCGACCAGCACAATACCAGAGGCATACGAAGAGTTCCAGTGTTGAATTGGGTTGTTCTTGAGCATATCATTAACTATATTGGCCACAACGTTACGTTTGGAAAAGTCCAGGCGGTACGGTTTGGTAAGTCTTCTCCGGCTTGTACTACATTCACATCCTGCATCCAGCAGTCGTTATCTTTAATTACTGTGCGGCTACCCTCTCGATAAATTACGTCACAACCCAGCAGTAGGCTCTCAGAAAGAAGATCATCTTCAATCAGAAACATTTCGGTCTTAAATATATTACCATCAATTTCCAATGGTATTTTATTTTTCGTACTACTATATTCTCCTCCTGCAAAACTTGTTAAAATAATTTTTGTATTCCGAACAAGCATTAATACTTTCAGCAAACGTTCTTCTGATCAAATTATAACTGCTATTTGGATCGATGTAAGCCGTGATTTCGACGTCTTTTAATTTCACGTTCTTAATGAGATCAACCGTCGGCTTTCGAGTCTTGTTTATTGTGTTTACGTTGGGTTTTTGTTTTGTAATTGTAATCAGCTGTTCGATATGTGGTACGGTAACATTTTAAAAGACGTTCCTTTCTTTGTGGTTGGAGGCATTTGATGGAATAATGGCCATAGGGAAAACAACTATAGCACTTTACTTTACTTACTGTATTATTGGGGTGGCCTTCTACTGTGTTGCTCAAAACAGGCCTTGTTTTATTTTGCATATTCACACCTGGGGTGATGATGTCATTATACTTACAATAACAATCGATGTCACGAAACAGTTGGTTAGAGGTTGTATACTCATTAGATATTTTACAAACATAACATAATTGGTCATTACAACCCTTTAGTTAGGATTATGACCTGTTTTCTCACACCACTTACGTTGTGTGCGCTAATTTTTATACATGAATGGCGGGACCTACAGTTTAAAGTCGACTCCGAACGACAGATTTTTTTTGCAAAAAAGAGTTTAGTTTAGATTTGTTTAGTTAGAAATGTCTGACCTGGGGTTTGAACCCAGGTCTCACACTACCTACTAGACCACGGCGACTTCATTAGATATTTTACTTTTTAAATTTTGCTCATTAATACCGTTTGCGATGTGCCTAGCTATTGTGGATTCAGGTAGGTTACTCCTAGCGCCCAAAGTGTGCATTCTGAAGTAGATCTCCCGTGGAATCTCATTTGAACGGCGCCTCATTTATAACATCCTTATATGAATGTCTGTAGCATTGCTTCATGCGGAAAATCAAACAAAAACTTTTGAACAAATTCCTACCATAAAGATAAAACAACTTGCAAAGAATCTACCAGTATTTCGCGGAACCTTTCATCTTCTGTTGGACAGCGAATATTAAAGACTGATCGCCCCAGCCGTAAGCTGCCTTAAGTGTCTCTACGTGTATGAAAAATTGGGTTAAATTTACTGACTCATTCAGTGTTGGGTCGAAATCGGTCAAAATAGCGATAATTTCTCTTACGTTGTTATATGGGTTTTATGAACATAGACTTTGGTTAAACGGTGATAACGGAAACGGTGGTTGCATGTAAACATTGGGTGACGACGAGAACGAAGGTAAACCATTCGGTCGTGTTGACGAGGTTGACGAATATGAGCAGTTATCGGGATATGTTGCGTAGTGGGCTGTACGGTAGTGACGGGTAGTTTCAGGACGTGATACTACTGGTAAACGTTGAGGTATACACGGCTGTGAAAGTGTTGGTTGAATTCGCTGCTACACTGGCATTTTCGGAAGATGCACTTGTCGCAGTGGTCAATCTGTTCCCGTTTGAAACATGATCGGGGCTTATACGTACTGGAGAGTTTTCGTGTGATAGAGTTGATGAATAATGAGAAGGCTGGAAACGAGTAGACATCGCACACAAATCTGTGATAGTTTTCTCTAACAGCACAAAAGTTTCCCTCATGCCGAGAGTACTAAAATTTTCGGCTTTTTCTTCAAGACGTTCAATTAAAACCATTTTGTTTGTTACCCGTAGATGGTAATCCGGCTTTTCCCACTTTTGATAAAATGTGCGTTAATAAACAAACAAAAAAATTTTAAATTACAAAATAAGAACGAAATAATAAATAGAGTTGCATTTTCAGGCTTCGGCTATTTTAGTGTTGACACATATTTTTTTTTAATTTTTCATAAAAAAAATGAATTTTTAGGAAAATAAATTCCTTATTGTGCTGGATTCGATTGTTGCCACAATAATAAATAACATATAAATAATTATATGCATTTTTGAGACACGAAGGTGGCACGGAATTCCCCTTTTTTATACCCTTTTCATATATATTAATCTTTTAAATTTTGTGCATAAAAATGATTTTCTTTGTTTATTAAATTATTATTATCTTATTTATTTTATTTATTTTTTTTGTATATAAAAATGATTTTCTTAATTATTATTATATAATTGTGGTTTTGTGTATAAAAGACTTTGAAACAAAAATAGTAGAAATATGTATTTTGGTACTTTCCTATTATACAAGTCTTTTAATCTTTAAAATTTTTAAATACATATAGTTATTGATTCTAATGTGCACAAAATATTATAAGAGTCGTTTTTTATTTTATTATTCTAGCTATTATTGAAATTTAATAAAAAAAAAGAAAACAGAAGATTCACTTTAAACGGTGTTTATATATTTATGTATCTGTCATGTTTGATTGATTGAGTCGTTTACAATGTAATTTTTCAAGAGGATTTATTTAAGTTTCGTTAGCTCACTTGCTCGGGTAAATGTGCATATACGAGTAATTGGTGTTTTCGATACTAGAATAATTGTTTTTGGGATGAATATATTACATCCCCATATCTTATGCAAATTCAGTAGCATTTGGATTATGGCCAATTCGTCAAAATTCGATATATGGAGGAACCGTTAATTCCTGTTGCTTTCTATTCTAAACCTTTTATATAATGGTATTAACATTTATTATTCGCTAACATACAACGTCGAAAATTTTTTTTCCAGTGGTTAGGGTATTTCGTATCGCGATCAGGGTCGGTCGTTGGATTTTTCTGTTCTACTTTTTACAAGTACTCTGTAAGGGGATAACCGAATTTGGTTTGTCATCTATGAAATAATTATGTATTTTTACCATTCTTTTGGGAGGAAAATTACTGTTCGCTTTTCGGTTTAGTAATCAGATAAACCGATACCATTTTCGTTATGAATTTTGTGTCGATTTTATGAGCGAAACCCACCGTTATTATTACTACTTAGTAATATGTTCCTGCATTTATTGTGTGTGTAACTCAAAAGTCGAGAAAGAATCTATAGACGGCTTTATTTAATTATAAACTGGAAAATAAGAACGAAATAATAAAATAGAGTTGCATTTTCAGGCTTCGGCTATTTTAGTGTTGGACACATATTTTTTTTAATTTTCATTAAAAAAATGAATTTTTAAGAAATAAATTTCCTATTGTGCTGATTCGATTGTGCACACAATAATAAAAAAATAAATAATATATTGCATTTTGAGACCACGAAGTGGCACGAATTCCCCTTTTTGATACTTTCATATATATTAATCTTTTAAATTTGTGCATAAAAATGATTTTTCTTTGTTTATTAAAATTATTATTTATTTATTTATTTATTTTATTTTTTTTTTTGTATTAAAAAATGATTTTCTTTAATTATTATTATAATTGTGGTGTGTATAAAAGACTTTGAACAAAAATTAAAATATGTATTTTGGTACCTTTCCTATTTATACAAGTCTTTTTAATCTTTAAAATTTTAAATAAATATAGTTCAATGATTCTATGTGCACAAAAATCAGTTATAGAGTGTTTTTTATTTTATTATTCTAGCTATTATTGAAATTTAATAAAAAAAAAGAAAACCCAGAAGATTCACTTTATAAACCGTCGGTTTGGTTTATTATTTATGTATCTGTCATGTTTGATTTGATTGAGGTCGTTTACAATGTAATTTTTTTCAGGTTATTATAATTTCGTTTAGTCACTTTGCTGGTTAATGTGCATTATAGGTAATTTCGGTGTTTTCGATACGTAGAATAATTGTTTGGATGAATATTATTACATCCCATATCTTTTGCAAATTCAGATATGCATTTGATATGGCCAATATCGTCAAAATTCGTATATTGAGGAACGTTGAATCCTGTTGCTATTCTATCTAAACCTTATTAATGGTATAACAAATTTATTATTCGCAGGACAAATACAAGTACAACGTTGGAAAATTTTTTATCCAGTGGTTTAGGTATTCGTTCGCGATCAGGTCAGGTCGTTGGATTTTCTGTTCTACATTTTTACAGTACTCTGTAAGGGATAACGGAATTTGGTTTGTCAATCTATGAAATAAATATGGCATTTACACTTCCTTTTGAAGGAAAAATTACTGTTCGCTTTTTCGTTTAGTAATCAGGATAACCGATCCATTTCGTATGAATTTTGTGTGATTTTATGAGCGAAACCACCGTTATTATTACTAACTTAGTAATATAGTCTCATGCATTTATTGTGTGCTGTAACTCAAAAGTCGAGAAAGAGATCTATAGACGGCTTTACATTTTAATTATAAACTGAAAATAAGAACGAAATAATAAATAGAGTTGCATTTTCAGGCTTCGGCTATTTTAGTGTTGACACATA
>QOCX01000230.1:113726-131276 GCA_005959815.1 Sarcophaga bullata
TGTGTGCTGTAACTCAAAAGTCGAGAAAGAGATCTATAGACGGCTTTACATTTTAATTATAAACTGTCATCTTATTTGGTGGCATTGTTTTCTACTTTGCCACTGAAATATAGCCGTCTAGCAGAGAGCCAGCCAGTTAACAAATTACTTAGAGAGAATTGTTGTAGTGTTATTTAATAACAGAGGTATAACAGTAATTGTTAAATGATAAATTAATATCAATTTTTCAAAAATCAAAACAAAATCCTTTTTGTATTATGGGTTTAAACGATAAATTTATATTCTTTTAGTTGGGTAAACAACAGGATGTTTTCGAATTGATTTACGCAAAAAACGTCGGCTGATATCCAAATATTTCTTTTTAATTTCTTTTTAATTTCTAAAACAGCGTAGCGGCTGTCTTTCTCGTGATATATGTAAAATCCTTGAAAGTTATTGGGCCTGTGAATTTGTTTTTCCTTGTGATTTCAATGTTCAGAACTTCTCTTGGCCTACCAGATGAACTGTATAAATCCAAACGGTAAAAATACTTAATGGAGTGAGTAGAAGCAATAGGAAGATGACCCCATAACCCAAAATATAAACATAAAAAAGTTGGTGAAACGACAACAAGTTCAATACGCTATCGGATTTGGATGATTCTGACGCAATTAGCCTTGAAAGCGTGGTACAAACCGTTTGTTGTCGACGGCGATCTCAACTTTAGCAAAATAATTGAATTATTGGGCCAAAAACGTAAATACAAAAGGATGTTAAATGGAACAAAAATAATAATGTCTAACTCACTAGAGGACTACAACTAAGTTGTCTTCATTCTGGAATTACCAACTTGACTTTTTTTACTTATCTGATAAAACAAAAAAAATTTAAACTTGTACTGTATGGTCTGCCTTCAATCAGTACAAAAATTATCAGTGAAGAATTTAAGTCAATGTTTAACATTGAACCTCTGTCAATGAAAGAAATTCAAACCTCTCGTTCTAACGTAAATGATACATTGTATATGGTGGAGTTAAATAAAAACCACATCTCAAAGCGAAAAGTAAGAAAAATAAAATATTTTTGTGGAATTGCCGTACAAAGTGCTCCAAGTGTGACATGTGTGGACATGGAGCGGCAAATTGCTTTAGGAAAGTGGCGTATTTAGGTTGTGGAGAATCCCACGATTGTTCTGTTTGTCCACTGGACAAGGTGCCTGCAAATGGTCCAGTGATATACAAATGCTACAATTGCATTAACAAGAAACGCCAACATTTTAACCACCGAGCTGATGATCTCGATGTCCTCCCCGGAGGGAGTATTTAGAAATTCGGCACATAGTTACCAGCATGAACTCAGATAATCATTACTTGGTAGAATCACCACACGATATCGATTTTTACTTGCGGCCTAGACAACATGACATCAACGAGAAACGACTTCTTTTTTTTCTGAGATCTTAATGCGAATCACTCGAGTTGGAATTACCATTGTAACAATTGTACTAGACTTTACAACCATCAAAACACATTAAAATATTACATTAAGGTCAATTTTCTGAGTGCGAGATAAACGATTAAGTTAACTTTAATCTTCGTATTCAGTTCTTGACCTTACTTAATCTTACGTTTAATCTTAAGTTTAAACCACCAGCGTTGGTGAGATTAACTGTCGAAAGTAGTTGACAAATTTTATTAAAAAATTAAACCATTAAGTTAGAGAAAGCCGAATAAAACAAATATTTAAGTTATTATGAGTTATATTAAACCAACATTGACAATAGACATTCTTCATTTATTTATTATTTATCAAAAATTATTTTTTACTTAAATATCAATTATATTCAGCTGCTTTTGTTCCATACAAAAACAAATTGTTGTGAAAAGCGTTGCCATTTTTACTTACAAATGTGGCAGCTCTACAATGTTTAAACTCCCACTCAAAAAATGCAAAATTAGTTAACGTAGGATTAAATTTAACTGGAGATTACCTTAAACTGGAGTTTAATCTCTGCTGCTCAGCTGCTTCACTAGATTTGGTCAACAAGTATCATCAACATTGCCTTCGGTAGTTGACCTTCTGCTAAAGAACAGTAGTTTATCGTTATTTTCAAATTTTGTGACTTACGTATGTTCGATTTTCAAATTTTTCTGTTATGTTGGTACACATGTCTGTTATATATGTTGACATTATCAGCCATTTTGCATTGTCAGTTTGTTTTTGACAGATAAAAAGCTTAATCGTGGTTTGGTGTGCTCTTTAATTTTTTACTATTGGAAAAAATGGATCAGAAACTGTATTAAGTTTTGTGGAAAAAATTAAATTAAATGTGCAAGGACATTTGAAATGTTGACTGTGGCGTTTGGCGAGTTCAATTGTAGTATAACCGGTTTAAGGAAGGCCGAGAAGATGTCAATGACAATGATCGTTGTGGTCGCCCGAGAACGTCAACAACTGATGAAAACATTGAAGCAGTGAAAAAATGATTTAGGATGATCGTCGAGGTTTCTGATGATGTTGGCATATCGTTCGGCTCATGCCAAGCAATTTTACGGATGTTTGAGGCAAGAAACGTGCGACGGCGAAGATTGTTCAAAATTGGTAAATTTTGAGCAAAAACAACGTCGCATGGACATTGCTCAGGAGATGTTGAACGTTTCAACGACGATCCAGATTTTCTCAAAAATCATGAGTGTATGGCTATGACATTGAAACCAAAGCCCAAACATCCCAATGGAAGCGTCCAGAAGAGTCTAGACCAAAAAAATATTGAGGGTTTTGCTACTGTTTTCGCCGATTGCAATGGCGTGGTGCATCATGAATTCTAGCCACAAGGTCGTACAGTCAATAAGGAATACTACCTGGAAGTTATGCGCCGATTGCGAGAAGAAATTTCTCAGAAACGCACAGAATTGTGCAAAACCCAATCATGGATTTTGCACCAGCTCACACGTCGACGCTTGTGCGTGAGTTTTTAGCCAAAAACTAAACCGAAATCCCCCCGCTGACTTTCCTCTTCTCACCGATGAAAGGAAAGCGTTTTGCTACGATTGAGGAGATAAAAGAAAAATCGAAACAGGAGCTGTTGGCGATACCAAAAAGCGCGTTTCAGAAGTGTTTCGAGCATTTTAAAAAACGCTGGCATAAGTGTATTATATCTGAGGGGTGTCACATTGAAGGAGACAAGATAGTTATTGATAAATATATAAATACTTTTTGAAAAATTGATAATAACGGTTTTTTATCACACCTTGTTGAAGGAGATGGGTAGATGATTAGATCAGAAGTATAAATTTACATACTGCAGTAATAGAACAAACCAGTATTGAAGATATTTTATCAAAGACTACACAGATTATCCAAAATCATCTGGGCTAATACCCATATTAGATGTTAAGACGTGGCAGGAAAAGTTAACCCGCGTTAGTTTATATTTAATTTTAGTTAATAACGCTGACAAGCATATTAACACAGCTGTACATGTTGAGTAAGTACCGTGTGATAAATTATAGAAATAACAGCTGGTCGCAGTTTATTCAAACGCTGTCCCCCGGTAAGAAAAAATTCTGGTTACTAACAAAGGCTATAAAAAGTAAAAAATCAGCTGTTGGAATGGTGACTAAAGATGGCGCTGATATTTATAATAGTGAAGTCAAAGCAAACGTTGTCAAGCATTGGAGGATTTCCATGGGATAACCCGTAATATACATTAAAAATTGTGAATGGTTAGATAGAACCTGCATTCAGGAGGACAATAGACAATCAGAAGTACTATTTTATGCATTTTGCAATTTAAAGAACTCTAAAGCTCTTTCGATTGGTGGCATTAAATCAATATTTTATCTAAAGTATTTAATTGGTGCTTAAAAAGGATATTTTCCTGACATTTTTCGAAAAGACAAAGATTCTTAAATTGGCATCGAGCTACCGACCCATTATTATGCGGAATTGTTCGAATAAGATTTTTGAAAAGATTATTTTTAATAGGATGAATGAATTCACAGAATCTAACTTAATTTTAAAAACCGCACAATTTGGTATCCATAGGGAACACGTTACGTTTCATCAAATTAAAAGAATTGTAAAACATGTGAAGCTAAACAAACCTCTACGTAAAAACACGAGCATTATTTTTCTGGATGTAGAAAAAGCATTTGACACTTTTTGGCACAATGGTCTTGTTTATAAACTGAATAACTTTGGATATCCATATATATATAAAAAATTGAAAAAAGTTTTTCGGCAAATAGAACGCTCGCGAGGATATGGAAAAAGATCTGACTGTCGTAGCTGGTGTTTCGCAAGGCTCAGTTTTTTCAACGATTTAATATTACATGTATATTTCGGATTACAAGTTACCAAAAACTTCAAGATTGACCTTTACGCAGATGATGCAGCTATTGTTTCTAGCGGCAAAGTCTCAAATGCTATCGCCAAAAAAATGAATGAGTTTCTTGCATGTTGAAAAATACTTCACGAAGTGGAAAATACAAATTAATGAAGGAAAAACACAGGCAATCATTTAATAAGTCGCTAAAGAGAATTCCCAGCATTTCGATTCGTATTCAGGGACACCAAACTCCCACTTAAACCATCAAATATCTAGGCACCGTTCTGGACAATTGCTTATCGTTTAAAGAACATGTGCTATATAAAGTGCGGGAGAACACTTTTCGCTGCATTAAATCTAAAATCAAAACTGAATACTAAGAATAAACTTCTACTTTACAAAATGTGCATTTGTTCGATTATAACTTATGGATGCCGAACATATTTGAAAAAGCTCCCAATTATTCAAAACAAAAACCTTAAAATAATATATAATATGATAATATATTCTACTGCTTGTCTTCATATGCGATTTAAAGAAGATATGTTTAAAACCACAATCACTAATCTTTGCGAAGACTCTAAGATCGAAATAGATCTTCACGCTACACTATCTTAAGAAATGTACATTAATAATTCGTGTATTATTTCAATAATGAAATTCTATAGAAGTAACTAAATTATCAAATTTTTCTATTTAATTAAAATTAATTGGGGTTTTTCGTCTATTCCCCTAATCTGCCTTATAATTAATAATAATATATTGTAAAGATAATTTCCTAATATCGGCAATACTTTATATTAATTTTAACTCAAGCTCTGTAAATATTATAAATTAATAATGATAGATTATCCAAAAAAATTAGACTTTTGCTCTATATTGCTTATATTTATTTTACAGGACTATTGCGAACTTTATGCCATCTTGATGCTGAATCCAAAAATTTTTATTGGTTAACAGTATGTGCTGAAGATCGCGCCGTTGTTCCCTTAATAAACTGTGTCCAGGTAGGTTTATTTACAATTATTAATACGAAATTTTTTTATTTAATAATAATTTAATAATTTTCTAGGTTTATATTGAAATTGAGAATATAAATGATAATGTGCCACTAACGGATAAACCAGTTTATTATCCCTCAGTTAAAGAAGGTAGTCCGCCAAAATCACTGATCATAAAGTTAGATGCTACTGACGATGATATAGATGCTACTCCATATATAACCTTTAAAATAATATCTGGAAACCCTGAGGGCTTTTTCGAAATTAACAAGACAACTGGTATGTTAATATCATAGTCATTTTTTATTTAATAAAGTTTAGATAAAGAAAATATGTATAGTTATATAAAAGTTTTATGTAAAATAATTTTGTTTGTAAAATAATGAGGTTTCTAATATCTTGAGTCTTTGTTTAATTTTATTTATTTATTTAGTAGTATTTATAATACTTTCTTAAAACCTAAAATTTTTCAAAATATATACCAGTAGATTAGAATTTTAAGTCTTGCTCTCGTTCTCGTTCCCCTTCTCATTATACATTATATTTTATAAAATAAATAATATAGACTCTCATAAAAAAGCGATCACTGCATGACAGTCGTTGATGCCCTTTCAATTTTAATATGTTCCATTCTTCTTCTAAGGTTATACGGTGAGTGTCTCTGATAGTTTTTATGACAACTTGGTGTTGGAAACTACCCATATCATTAGATTCGTTTGTTGATTAAAAATTGACGCTTTTCTTTTCGAAGTATTTTCTTGCTAATTTCGGCAACACTTTTTTGAACCTGTATGATACGAAACAAGATTATAGTGCCGGATCTTGTTTATGACCTTAACTAGCTCCCAAGTCTTTTAGTTTTGTCAAACAGAACCAAAAATCATTAGCCCAATTTTTCTGGGCTAATGATAAGTAATGTGGAGTTCGTTTAATGTGATCTTTAAATATGCTGATACTGATTTATATCTTCAGATGATTAGGCGTAAGTTTTCCGTGTTGTAAGGTTTAAAACATTTCTCATATTTCAGTCAATTTATTCATGTTACTGTTATCGTTAATCAATATTTTGATATTAAATTTCCTGTTAGCTGACTTGCCTCTTTTAATTCAAATTTTAAATAATTTCTTCAAACATTGTTAACTATGCCAAGGTCAAGAATATTTGGACTTTACTGTTGGCCAATGGATTATTTACACAAACCACATCCAATCTTATCAGACAAGACACCACCTTTCAGAGGAATTAGCCGAGGTTTCTAGTTTTGGAATCACTGATCGTCAGAAATTATTCTCTAAATGATTCTCTAAAAAATTTGCATAATACTCTTCTGCAATTGAAATTCATATGGGGAAGGAGACCGATGTAATAATTAAATTTTAGTACAAATGTAAGATGCAAATGTTTTTTGCTTAAAGGTAGCTTTTAAAAGCTTCAAATAAGACAACAACTTTGGAATAAATTAGCCGAGATCTATTGCATTGGAATTAGAGGCTTTCAGAAATCAGGGTTTAAATGACCGAAAAAAATTAGATAAATCTTTTCTTCTTAGTAAAAATGTTAGATGCAATTTTCTTTTCTTTAAGGTAAATTCGCAAACTTCGCCAAAAAAATTATGTTTTATTCGGACCCTTCTCAACGTTTCGAACCGCCATACGCTTTACCTCGAAGTTCTTTGAAACAACTGAACACATACACTTTTAAGCTTTATATTTATGTTTTTGTTGACAAGTTACCGTCAGCCCTTTGCGTTCCAGAATTTTTTTTATTTACAGCCTCTAATAGAGCGACTATACTTAACATTTATTGCATCTTCGCAGTCGTATAAGTTTTAATGATGTTTATTGTTTGCAATAATGACTAAAGAAACTGCCTCGAAAGAAATATGTTATTTGGTAAGTTTGGTAATAGGAAAACCGGCGAAATTGGCGTTTAACTGACAAGATATAGTGACAAGATATGTGATTACAAAAAGTAATTAATATCGTAAATCCGATGATTTTCATTTTTAAGAAGTTAATCATTTTCACAGTTTCTAATAGTTAAAAAATGTTTAAATTCAAGGAGAATTTTAATAATTTACACTTTACTTTTGCTTTCAACGACATCAATACCTTAAATTACGAAATGAAGAGCTTTGGTAATTCAAATAAAATTAGTATTTTAAGATTTCTAGGTGCAGACCTCAGTGAATAATTTGTCTCTGGCATAGCATCAAGGCCATCCAAAGATTTTGTAAGTGATGCCGTGATTTGTGATTTTAGCAGTTTTGCCTTTAAGGTCATCTTTTATCACAAAATAACCTTTCCATACCAATGGAGTAGATATTATTAATCCTAGACTGTGAATGGAATAATGTCGTACTTTGAGCAGCCTGTTTCATATCTTTCCAAAATTTAGGTAAGGAAACGTCAACATCGTCTAGTCTATTCAATCCTATATTTTCGGACTGCTCTAAGATATTCTTTAAATTAAAGCCACTTAATAACTTTTTTAATCTCTGTATTTGTGGTGAGGAATAAAATATAATTTTTTCTGTCTGTAGATCAATATTTTGATTGTCTAATATTAGTATTTCCTACTTGAAACTACGTCCAAACGCCAGCATACTACAACTGGGTGACAGTTGGAATAATGGAAATTAATTTTTGTATTCATGAGTTTGAATTTTTTTCCCTTATATAAATTGGAGGTGCATTGCTAGATTTGATCGGTAAAGTTGTTTCATCTATCATTAACCGTTTCCTGTCTTTAAATTTAAATAAGACAAATTGGTTGTTAGATATCATCAAAATGTTGTATTTGTTTGAAAGAGCTATTGATGTCATTATGTGTGGAAAATAATATCAAATTTTCAAGTTCAAGTTGAATTTGAGCGATGGATATTTGAACTTTATAGACCGCTGTAGTTTGTGGAAAGCAAAAGATAGAAGAACAAGTCTAGCGGGATCTAATCGCACAGTCTTTATTATCAATTCACATGACCTCCACATAAGATGAGCACGCCTCAAATAGTTTGTACAGCATATCTAATATGGCCTGTACGAGCTTGCAAAACAGAAAACAGCCGCCTAACCGTACATTTAGAGGAAGAATAAAAATGTTGAATTGTTTTGCAAAGCAAATGTATTAGAAGTAACAAATAAGCAGAGCGAAAATTGACGGTTAAAGTAAAAAAAGTTGAATGTAAATAAATTTGTTTTGTGTTAAAAAAGAGAAAATTTCGAATATTTTTTAATTTCTTCAATGAACTTTTTAAAAATTCCTTAATATTTAAATATTAATTCAAATGTGGTTGATTTTTGGTCACAATGAATATAGTTTCTAGTGGAAAAGGTAATTAAGAAGCTAAATATTACCAATATTTCTTAATTTCTTGAACGAAAAAGACAGACAATCTGAGAGAGACAGAAATACTTTTTGCTAATATTTACTCTCCCTTTCACATTACAGGAACAACTGTCTAATTCCGTTTCGTCTCTATTTACTCGGTGCTTTCGACTTTACTCCAGTTGAAATGTTTAATAATCGAGATGCGTTTTTCTATGTCCATGAAATTTAACGAATGGTAATTTTAAACGACTAATCCAAAATTTTCTTTCAACTTGTGTTACCAAAAATGGATGCACAATATTGGAATTAAATAGTCTATGCTTTCACCATATGTATGCCAAGAATGCCAATTTAAAAAATAAACAATAAAATTTCTTTATCCAATTAAATTTCAATATCTTACATACATTTAAAAATGTATAATAGTAATTCCAAATACGAATTTCTCAGTTCAGATACTATGCCTCAACATATCCCTGCTAATTTATTAAAGTTTCTTAGTTATGTTTAAAGTAGCGCTTGAAACTTCTGGAAACTTTTATGTATTAGTTTTGTGAATAAAAGGACAAATACAGCTTGATCGCTCCCTCCCAAAATTTTTTGTTCTAATATTGTGATTCTGCTGCTGAACTTTTAACTAAAATAATAGTTAATGTCTCTCTAGCTGAGGTTCATATCGCAAGAAAAGTGAACAGAGGTGGATATTCCAGCCCTTGATTTGGAATATCGTTGTAGAAAATTTGTTAGAAGGATTGCTACAACATGTTTTTAAGGTCCATGTTTATGTGAATAATCTGGCCATATGACACCAGACTGTGATCCGCGCACTCTCCCTTTGAGATGCAACTAGGCTCTAAAGCTTAGTACTGAATGGTGTCCATAGTGTGGTTTAGGTGTCAGTCCTGTTAAGTCCTGGCAAAACAGATTTGATGCTTTTTAATAGGGGATATAAAGTGACTATTTTTAATTTGCCGATCCTTAATGATATTTAACTTTCCTTATCCAAATATCTAAATATTTTCTTATCTTAAATACCTGAAGGTAATTCTTGATTCCAAGCTCTAATGGCTAGGACAGGCTTGCAAAACGACCGTAGAAAAGATCTGAGGTTTCAAATCAATCATAACATACGGGCTCTCTGTCTGTGTTGCGGCTGGCTCAATGGGCAATAGGCATTATTTCCTACACTCAGCTCCCCTCTGGCCTTCTATTTAGGCAGAGGGCTGAGTTGGTGGCAAGACTCAATGATGTCAATGCTTGGCCCAATCTGAACTAAGCACGCGCTGTTATTCATCCGAAAGTGACTCTTATTGGTAAGGACGGACGTTATGGATCTCGATCTCGGATATGTTATAGAGCATGAGTGCTCCCATTGCCTCAGTTAATTTGGATATTAAATATCCTGCAAGGTTTCGCTGTTGTTCAGGGCAAGTACAAGTTTGATCTGAAGAATATCTCTTTGCGTAAAACCAAATAGAAGTTGCTGCACATTTTTGCTTGTCGGTTTGTTTACTATCATTCCTAATATGTGCGGTTGGGTCTCTTTGCATGCCCGTTGGCTCGTGGCGTTCGGACAGCATTTATTAATTGTTTTACATCACCATACAGACAATATCTTTAGAACTCGTTGACTTGAATATCGTGCCACGGTCGGTAATGATTCATTTTGGCATGTCGAAGTATTCGCTGACTTCATAGAAGACATTGATAACGTGGTTGCTTGCCGTACTTTTCACTGCCTTTATAACCGTGAATTTGGTAAATGCAACTACGATAACCAAGATGAGTTTGTTGCGTTTGACATTCTTTGGGAACGGTCCCAAATGATGTATGTGCACGGTATGGGATGGAACTGGGTTAATTTTGTCCTAGTGGTTTCACACTCGTGTTTTCCACCTGGAGATTTATTGAATGCCCATTCCACATACCATTTAATATGCGATTTTACAGCGTTTCGCGTTCGTGGGAACCAGAAGTGTTTCCTAAGGCCTATCAACGTTTTCTCTACTTCCGTGTGCGGTACGTTATATTGTTACCTTGAATTACTCGCCATCGCATAGCCTTTGAAACGATCCAAACAAGGTTGCCTCTATCCTTACGAAATAGTCTGCCATTTTTAATTACGTGGTACTTACCCATGTATTTATCACCTGACTTTACCCTTTCAATTATTATTTGCTCGTCTTGCAGTTGCATAGAAAACAAGATCATCTTCATTTATATTTATTTTCGCGATACGTAAAGATGCCGTGTCCGAGTTGTGCAGTTTCTCGTACGGTGCTTGGCTTAGTTCGTCGACGTGAGGCAATCGAAGACCGAATCGGTGCTCAATATTGATGTCAAAACCGTGAATTCGTAACCACCATCTTGCTATACTCGGTTGTAACTCCTCTTTCTGCATACCCGCTCAAACCTAAAAATTGTCTAACTTCTCTCACGTTCGATGGTATTGAAAATTCTGATATAGCGTTCGTCTTTGCAGGCCCTGGGGTCATACCACCACTGTGAATTTGTTGTCCCAAGAATTCGATTGTTTGCTTAGAAAAAAAAGCTCCCATTTACATATGTTGACTGTTAAGTTCAGATTGTGCTACACGTTTAAAACTCGTCGCAATTTCGTTAATATCGTTGCTACCACGAAAGCTGTAAACTTTTGGCTGCTTTCCTCAATCGGAATTTGGTAGTATAGTTTATTTAAATCCAAGACGGTGAAAAAAGTAAACTTCATGACTTCTTGTAAACGATCCTCAATATTTGAAGTTGGAAAAATTTCCTATTTAAACGGCGATAATCAACACATAGGCGATCGCTACCGTCCTTCTTTTTCACAAGTATGATCGGACTTGTGTATTCCGACGTTGGCTTTTTGATAATTTTGTTCGTCAAAAGTTCATTATACATTTTTCATTCGTTGTTAATTTAATACTAATTTGGATGTGTGACCAATTTCCGAACAATTAAAACAATTAGTTTACGTTCCATTTTCAAATTGTCGAAGCTTTTGTTAAAGTTCTTGTTGTTGACTCCTTGTTTTGGTGATACCGATGGCTTACTATGGGATGAACTACTGTTCCTGTTTGTTAAATATTCCCCTAGGGCTTTACGCATTTCCTTCATTGACTTGAACCGCATTGGAGCTATTGCATCTGTAACACACGATGTTTAAGCCCCTCTCGGTATATTTTATGGTAGCTGATTCACAATATTCATTTATGAACTCTTAATTTTTTCTTGTTCCGTTTGACATCTTCAAGTTTAAGTTCGCTTCATCTGGTACAGTTCTAAACTCATCTCAATGCGGCTGCCAATTCTCGCCGTGTTACAAAGATATCCGCTGATGCATCAAGCCATAACTTACCTGAAGCTTTTAACTTAGTATACACAGCTAACATCATACACCTTTCATCCCAATCATATGCTAGCATTGACTTCTGTACTCTATTGATAAACTGCTAAATGCTAAAGATTACATGTTGTGCCGAGTCGTACTCCGGGTGTCTGAAATTTCCTTTACACTATATGTATTTCTTTGACGAGATTCTCGTGATGATGACACTGTTGTTTGATATTCTCTTGTATCGGGAATTTCACTTGTCGTCTGGTCGTTTTGATTTGTACAATGGACGTTACGTTCTCAATCGTTACGCGTAAATCATCAATTTCTGCACGCATGTCTTTGTTCAACATCGGCTCTTCAAATTCAATTCCATCACAACCTTCCACTTCCACCGTTCCGCTAATTCTGCTTTGGTACCACTCGTTGGCAAATTACGCTCACGCAGAAGATCCTTAAGGTCAGTAACTTTCAAAGATGACATTTTAGAAGCCATTTTCAGATTTTTCGTATTTTGCACAATTGACCCCTTTAAACAATATTGTTAATAATGCTGTTTTCGTTCTCGTAATAATTTGCCGTTCCATTTATTCAAATGAATATTTATTTCCCATAAATAATTAACTGTTTCGTTTTACCGAAATAAATATATTATTCGAATTTCGTAGAATACAAGACACACCCTTAACGGTACCTTACTTTAATTCGAGAACTTTCCACCTTTACCCATATGCTTTGCATATTACATATGCACTCCGTTTTTTTTTAATTTTCCAATTTTTTAATTCTTTTTTTTAACTTTTTTCTTTTTTTAATTTTTATTCTAATTTCCAATTATATTAACTTCACTTATCGTAACTTTTCGTTTTTTTTCTTTACGTTCTCTAAATTGCATGTTTTATATGAGTTTTACTGTCACACTTCTGATCTATAAACACGTCTTTTTCCGGTCATTTATAAGACGTCTTTTCTTTAACCATTTAATTGAATTCAATTCATATATATTCATTACAATGTAAAAAATGTACAATTACAAATACAATTACAATATAAAAAACAATATACCACACACGTCATTCCTCGATCATCACTCAGAAACAACTATCATACTAACTGACTTTTCATCCTCTTCTTTTCCTTCATTTCCTTCTAATATTAGGGTTGCATTTTTTGTACTAACTCTCGGTTTAAGCGTTTTAAGTCGAGATTAGATGTAAAGATTTTCCATTATACGCTATTTTAATGGTGATATTCTTTCCAGTCCAATATACGTTTCATTTGCAACATTTGAATGTTTCAACCGCAAGCCTAAACAATGGATTGACTGACAATGTGTATGTGTATATAAAGCAACCTAAACTGTTATAAGATGGACGATTCCCAAAAAAGTTTTAAGATTGAAAAAGGAGACTTATGGACTTAACCTATTAAATTAGATGAAATACTGAAGGGAATTAATTTCCATATTTGTGAAAGTGAACCTCGTCTTTACCAAAAGAAAGATAACTGAAACATTAACTTAATTGCTGTTTATATAGATGATTTGCTTATAGCTTTGTCGGTTTAAAAGAAATCCAATTAATAATGATAAGATAAAGGTCGTGCTAAAAATATCCTTAGTATTGAGTCACTCATTGGTTCCCCTGTGTATTTGGGAAATAGTATGTGTTTTGATATATTGCATTCAGTATATAAATGCTCTCAAATGATTAAGAATTCCATGTGCTGATGATACATGGATATGACGAAAAGATTTTCAAATTATGTAAATAAAACATTGAAACAATCATTTGCGACAACCAATCTCCGACTTTGTTTGAGGCAGTGTTTTTATTCTTACTGGTGGATCATTCTCATGAGATCCTAATAGCAAGCTACTGTAGTCAGTAGTCTGAAGTAGAACAGAAGCCGAATATACGACACTCATATCGGCGTAAAGGAAACAGTATTCTTTAATTAACTTCTTAGTTAATTCGACCTCCATTGTCAGAAAAGGATTCTGATATATGGAGATAACCTTGGCGCTTTGCATTCAGTTAAGAATTCAGTTTGTAATAGTATACTGAGTCTATAGATAAAACTATTATCATATTAGGAACGTTTTTATTGATAAATTAATTGATTTGGATTATTGTTATAGTATTTACAATCAATACTTCTGAAAATTAGACGATGAAGTTGTTTGGAGTAAATAACATGATATTAGTAAAGGTCTTATAAATTTTTCAAATTATTTGTATTAACAAATAAAATCTTGTATTTAATTTAGTTGTAATAAATGTATTGAAAGACTAAAAACTCATCTAATCTTATGTTGGAATTTATTGTAATAAAACTACTCATATATTTATGTAACATCATTGATTAACACACAATTTTATACTTTTAAATTATTGAAATTATTATTTATTACTGTGCATAGAAATAAATTAAACTTGAACTATATATTCAATAATTTTCCTTTTAGGGGAGATATTCACAACTGAGAGAAAACTGGACCGAGAAAATCAAGCTGAGCATATTTTAGAGGTAAGATATCAATTGAAATAAGTCAAAACAGTGCTATCAATAATAAGATTAATAAATTACTCGAAATATGTGTCAAGTGGTAAAAATGAAATTAAAAAAATTTTGAAATATGTTTCAAAATTAAATTTAAATAATATAGTCCCCATATTTAATATAAAGTGGTTAGCAATTTGTAATTTTTTTTTCAACTTTAACATTTCTTCTATTACAGTGTCAATGGTTAATTTACTTATTATTTGTTTTGAACGAAAGGAATAATAAGGTGCAACTAAAACTAGGTTAAAACAATGAAATCTATAAAGAGATTACCTTTGTGATGTTTTAAATGTTCAGATCTTCTGATAAAATTCTCAGTTAAATATGTAATTCCTTACAAAACCATTGAGATAAATTGTAGAACTCATAATAACTTGATACAACTATGCTCTCAATATATTTAAATTTTTGGTCTAGAATCTGAAACAATTTCTTCTAATATTTTTATAAGCAGACTGACTACATAAAATATTATAGAATTATCAAATCCCAAATAAATGGTCAGATAAAAACTTGTTACCGATGGCATAGTAGAATCTTCTGTGTCTGAATTTAAAATTGGTGATTGCAAAATACCGGAAAGCACCTTAAAAAGCTAACGACTAGTATTTGGCTGCAGAAAAGTTAATAAGAAACTTGTAGCTGGCAAATGTCCTCTACCTAGAATTGACCATGTTCAGGATCAAATAGGAGAAGTCTGATATGTTTTATGTTTTCACCTTATGTCAGTTTTGCACCAAATAGAACTTGAAGATAACTATAGAAATATGACTTCTCAATTAGTACTGGATCATACAGATTTAAAAGATCCCTTCTGGATTCAGGCAACTCTGCGAAATATTATTTTCCATAATTTCCATTGCGTTCGCTGGCTTATTATTATAAAGTATTCTTATATATGGTCGACCTTGTCGTTCTTGAAAGTTTAGAAAATCATATGATTAGAAATCTTAAAGAATGTCTGGAAACGTGCATGAAATTGAAATTTAACTGACCAACACATATCTTTTAAACAATAAAATAACGATACTATTTAATTTTAAGTTTAATGACAATTTAAAATTCAAGGTAAAAAGCGATGGAATTGCTAAAAATCCTTACCCATTAATGCCCGAATTATTTTTTTTTTTGGTGTTTTAGCACCATATTTGTTCAGCGACTTTGCTAGCAAATGAAGGTAAGGGGTGTTTTAGTATGGTAACTTAAGTTGGCACTGGGCAGATACCTATCAAAATTAGTAAATTAGTATTAGATGCCGCGAAGTTAGAACCGGGAGGCGGTATATCAAATTCTGATATCCTTGCTCAGCCGTTTCTATGGAGGGAACTAAAACAAAATCGGTTGTTATTTCTTCACTTTCCGAAAGCCCCAGCTCATCCAAAAATTTTTCAAGTATTAGCGTTCTTTTGTGCGATGACCTAGTGTATTAAAAAGGTGTGATTATGCGCGAAAATAAAATGCAAACACTGTTTTTTAACAATTTCACTTCAAAAAACTATGTAAAACACTACAACACATCAGAGCACAAAAAGTACACATAAGTGCCCAGTGGCAATTTAAGCTTAAAACAAAAGCAGCCTCGGTTATAAACCGACAAAAAATACTTAAAATATGACAGCATTTATCTTCCAAACTGCAAAAGCAATCGATACAGAATAATAAGAATTAAAGAAAACCACGTGTTATTAAAAATATCTAACGGTTACCGTTTTGTTTTCTACTCTCAATTTCCTCTCAGAGCATAAAAACTAAGGCAACCTCTGCTGGCGACTGGGCAAAGAAAGTTCAGTTGAAAAAGAGAATTCGTTCGATTTAATTTTTCAGATTGCAAGTGTTATTGATCTTCGCATTCACTATTTTAAGTGTCCAATATTCGTCCTACAAATTCAAGAAGAATTGTGTTCTACTTTAATCCGTTATCGATATATACATAGATGCAACCGGAGCTGAGAGCTATGATGAAGTAATGTTGATTGATTAGAAATCGGGTGATTGAAATTTCGACATCAGCTGGTTTCAATCTCACCAAGAGGTTTTCAAATCAGCTGGAGTTTCTAATTTCTCTGCAGAATGAGAAACTAATAAATAGCAATTCAGGCTCTACGAAAGCTTTTGGCATACATTGGATTCCGGAGTGCGATTTATTCATATTTCATTTGGGAGATAAGTTTCAGGCCTTGAAAGCTACAAATAAAAACATATTATCGGTATTTTCTCGATTATTCGACCCTTTAAGACTATTTGCATTGAAAAGCTTAACTGGAATGAATCAATTCCTTTGAGATTAGATACTTCATGGTAAAAATTCTATGTGAATTTTTTTACTTGAAGACTTAACCAAATATGTTTTTATTTGCGGTTTCTTACTTCTTTATTGTCACAAAGCAAAAACTGCTGAAAGGTAAAATTTCTCTAGAATTACCCAAAAAATATCATAATGCCAAAGAAAATGGAAGTCAGCTGGAACACGACACAAAAATTTTTTATCGTTTCACTTTTCGTATTCGCCAAAGCCATATTTAACCCGTACAAGATATATACCACCAAACTGTCATCAAAAACAAAACAACAACAGTGAAGTCGCTTAGAAGAAATACGCTGAAGAAAAAGTCGCTTGTCATTTTTGCATGAATTGAAATTTAACTGACCAACACATATCTTTTAAACAATAAAACAACGATACTAATTAATTTTAAGTTTAATGACAATTTAAAATTCAAGGTAAAAAGCGATGGAATTGCTAAAAATCCTTAACCCATTAATGCCCGAATTATTTTTTTTTTGGTGTTTTAGCACCATATTTGTTCAGCGACTTTGCTAGCAAATGAAGGTAAGGGGTGTTTTAGTATGGTAACTTAAGTTGGCACTGGGCAGATACCTATCAAAATTAGTAAATTAGTATTAGATGCCGCGAAGTTAGAACCGGAGGGCGGTATATCAAATTTCTGTATCTTGCTCAGCCGTTTCTATGGAGGGAACTAAAACAAAATCGGTTGTTATTTCTTCACTT